>JAVJIF010019475.1:0-57948 GCA_038442645.1 Agave tequilana | reverse complement strand
ACTAATCTCTAGGTCTCCAAACCATGGTGGTCCTCACACCAAATCTTCTTGATAGCGATGCATGTATTGTGTGTCCATTAAGCTCAAATGCATGCTCACATGCATCCATCACCAAGACAACAAAACTCTCACGTTTTGTGAGAGCCTACACCTACATCAAGTGCAATAAGGGTGGATCTTGGTACCCACATTTTCTTGAGTCCATGGGGGTTAGCACCTTTCCTAACCCAAATATTCTTTCTTGCAAAATTTAAAGTATTTAATCTATCATTACAAAATTTTGTATGGTGGCCTGTACGACCACAATGTGTATAAGTATGCACACTAGCATATATTGAATCATGGTATAAGCATGATGAGCATGAAAATACACCTAGAGGGGAGGGTGAATAGGTATATGGCTAATCTAATGACAAATAATACAGAATTAAAAACTAAATGCAACACACTTAGATAACCAAAGAGTGTAGCGAATTCCCGGTGAAGGGCTCTGGACTATCTCCTCTAAATTCCTCTAAATAAGAGTTGAGGTGCTATATGAAGCTCTCTTGGATGAACATAAGTATGGCATACAAACAAACACAAGTATATATAAGATATGAACAATATGATGCAATGCATAATATAAGGGAAAGAGAGTTAGAGATAGTGGATCAAACGCAAACACAATGATATGTTTCGAGGTTCGAGCACCCAGCTCTACGTCCCCGCCTTCACACAGAAGGATTTCTACTATAGCGTCCACACAGGACTTCCCACACAAGGAACCTCCACTGAGGATTTGGGTAATACAAATTGGGAGTACACAACTCCTTCTCAACCAATACAACCTCTACATAAGAGGCAAGGCAAACTCAAATCACCTCTACACTTAGAGGGATGGGCACTTAACAAACAAGATCAACCTCACACTTGAGGGATAAGGCACAAAGCCACAACTCCACCTCTTCATTAAGAGGGAACACAGCTTTCACAATCACGTCTCACTAGAGAGATATCAACACAATCACCTCTCACTAGAGGGATACACAAAGTATGGAAGGTTACAACACTTAGGTGATCACAAAGACCATAAACAACTTTTTCTCACTTAAAACAAGATCCTATAGATATGATAGCTCAAGTGTGAGAATATAAAGAGTTTGAAAATCAAAATCACAAAGAAAAACTCTAGAGAAAAACTCTAGATAGAAATGTAAATGAAGGTCAAACCAATTCCCAAGACTTTTCTTTTCTTTTGATTTTTCCAACCCTTTAAAATAAATAAAGATTAAATCTTTTGGCACTAAAACTCTTTTAAAAACTTGCTGAAAGATAGAAAATTTTGTTCTTAAAATTCTTGTTGAAATCAACCAAAGAATGGGGTATATATAGCCCCAAAACAAATCTGCCCGCTGGCAGCCAGGAAAGGGCAGAAATGCCCTTTCGGTCGACCGGCCGGTCGACCGGCCAACGGTCATTTTTATGACCGTTGTGCTACCGGTCGACCGCCCGGTCGACAGGGCCTGGAACCAGAGATCAACGGCTCTCTGGCTGGTCGACCGCCCGATCGACCAGAGCTGGATACAGAGAGTAGAACTCTTTGCCGGTCGACCGGGGCCATTTCCAGAGAGCAGAGCTCTCTAGACGGTCGACCGGCCCACCAGCCCATGGCTGCGTGCACGTCTGTGCACATCGGTCGACCGGACCGGTCGACCGACCTCTGACTCGGTCGATCGTCCGGTCGACCGGCAGACAGCCAGGTCCAACTAATTAAGGGATAAAAAATTTGTCTTTTTGGCTACTAAAAAATCCCATAAAATACACATAAATACCAAAAAATATGTTCTTATTAGATCTTTGAAATACAAATATGTGTGTCAAAAATTCAACACATATTATTAAAATTTGAACCATTTTTGTGTTCTTAAATTTTGCCTTAAACCAAAATTCGTATTTTTCAAAACTTGAATTTTTGAAATGGAAAACCATTTTCTCTGAAACTCATGTAAATACAAAAACATGATATTGAAACAACTTTGAAGCATATTGTATATGGATAGAATCCAATATACATGAAAGATATTATTTATGTTTTTGACATGAAATCCAATACCGGTTAAACCGAAAACAAAAACAAAATATTAAACTAAAAACTTGTGTGTGTATTGTGAACTTGAGCATATCAACACTATCTAATCTTTACAATGATCTAAACAAACTTAAATAAACAAAACGAGGTCTTCTTGTAGAACTCCTTCTCCAAATCGACTCGATTCAAACACGATCTAACGAACTTGACTCCAACCGAGTACTAAATGCGATCTTGACGCTCGAGCTCTTGAATCACCATGTGAAAGCTCCAAAACACTTTTGTTGAAGCTAATCACCGACTAATAACTTGTTCAAATATCTGAAACTAAATATCACAAAATTATAGTAAACTATAACTATATGAGTTAATCATCATCAAAACTAGAGTGAAGGGCCACTGGGCCAACAATCTCCCTTTTTGATGATGACAAAACTCATGGAGTTATATATGCATGGATTAAAGTTAAGGTTCATAGAAGCTCCCCCTTAACTCATACATAGTAATAAACAATAAAGATATGCAATGAATGCTCAACATAAACATGCATAATTGCTATGATAGCAATTGCTCTTATACCAATTATAAAAGTAAACAAACCAATTGTTCTTATATCAAAAGAAAACAAATGCTCTTGATATCAATTGCATATATCAATTGTAAAACATGCAAAACAAATACTCTTATACCAACTGTAAAAAGCAATGAAGTAAACATAAAGTAAACATGCACATAGAAAATATGCATATAAACTCCAAACATATCTCTCCCCTTTTTGTCAATTCATCAACAAAGGGGTACAAAATAAACTCAAAAGAAATTTTCTTCTTTTTGTCAAAACAAACCATAAAGTCAAATTATGATACTAATAGAAAATGAGACAATATATGTTATTGATACCAATGAAAACAAATATATATTGTAAATCTTGATACCAAATGTAAATATTAGTACCAATTGAAAATACTTTATAATTTTGATACCAATTGTAAGAATATATATATATTGTAAGTATTGATACCAAATGAAAGTAAACCAAAATTTTAGGTAAACATGGCTCATACTAATATAAAATGAAGCATGATACCAATTGAGAAACATAAACCAATCTTTTGGTTAAACACTAAAATTATTTTGCAATAAGGATACCAAATAGAGAATAATATTAATTTAATATTCTTAATACCAATATTGAAAATGAAACATATATCAATTGAAAAAATTTACACTTTTGATACCAATTGAAAATATTTTTCATTAGGATCGTAGGAAACCAATTGAAAGGTATGATATCAATTGACAAATATCATTTTCAACATAAAGTGTGGGAGTAAGATACCAATTGTAAACAAAACCGATTGAAAGGTAAAACATGAATTTTCTCCCCCTTTATGAAATACTAATGAAAACGATGCATAACCTTGTATAAGATACCAATTGAAAAAATAATTGTCATTAAGGACTAAATCAAGCTTAGCATAACAAAATTTGTGCTCTAAGATATAAAGATATAGTGAGCACAATCAAAACACACACATATATATATTTATGAAAAATTAAATATCAATCGAAATTGATACTGTTTGAATTTGAAACATATATATATAGAAATAAATATGAGTATACAAAATAGATATCAATTGTGATACTAATTGAAAAACACAATGAGTATCAAGTATATAACTCATACCTACCACCCTTTCATGCACATGATAAATGGTTTTCAATTTGAGCATACAAGGTATGGTCGCCTATCCAGCCACCCATTGATGGAAGAGGTTTTTAAAAATACGTTTGAAAATAAGTTTAGCATAATTGAAAGCTCTTTCAAATGAAGAATAACACAACTAGTTTTATGATAATCTTGAAAATTAGTACGAAATCTTTCAAGTAAGGAATAAACAATAGCAAATCCATGAAAACATGAAAATCACTCAATCATCAACACTCAAATGGCAATAAAGCTCATATAATCTCATGAAAATAAATCATGAGTAAACATCGAATAATGTGAGTGTACAAAGTCATGTAATCAACAAAATCATAGAATGAGACATTTAAATTCAATATAAAATTCCTTCTCAACAACATGAAAATCATTAAAATTTAATTTTCAATAAAACAATACTAACTTCAAGGCATATGTATGTTTTGTCTAAAATAGAAGTATATATACATATCCAAACACAAATAAGTCCACAAGGAATTTTGCATAAAAGGTAAATGACTCAAGGTTATACATGTATATCTAATAGTTTTAGATAAAATTTACATATACATGAAGGTAAACATATGAAAACATGTACAAAAGGGAATACAAGTTTGAAATGCATTAATCATCAAAACTAGGCTATACTAGTACATCTAATGAGTACAAATAAGCAATTAAGTACAAACATATAATAATCTATTTGTTGCTCACTAGTTGTACAAGTATTGATACAAGTTTTAATGAAAATTACATCTAAATAAGTAATCAAAACATGAAGCATAAAACAAAACATAAATTTAAATGATCATTAAGTAAATGCATATGTTTTAGATTATGATATACAACATAGCTAAACTAAAGTAAGAACACAAAAATATAAATCCATATAGAACATGGGTGTATCTCAAATATTAATTATGTATATCACAAGTCTAATCATGGAATTTAACATAATAATCAAAACATGCTAAAAAAATCAATAATGAAAGCATGTAAACATAATTGGAGATAGAGATCGTTACCAAAACTATGAGGGCAAATTCTAGGCTCCAAACCATGGTGGTCCTCCCAGCAAACTTTCCTTGAAAGTGATGCATCCAAAATTGTCACCGTATAGCTCGGAACGCATTCACCTCAAGGCACCAATATCCTCACGTCGAGTGAGAGCCCACACCTATATCAAATAGAATAGGAGTGGCTTTTGGTGCCCATACTCTTTTGAGTCCATGGGGGTTAGCACCTTTCCTAATCCAAACAAATTTATTTGCAAAATTTGAATCATTAATTCTATCAAAGCAAAATTTTGTAAGATGACCCATACGTCCATAACGTGTACAAGTGTACATATGAGCATGCATAGTGTTATGAGTGTGAGTGTGGGAAGCATGTGTATGCCGTGGTTTGTGTGTATGCATAGGTGAAACTTGTTTCTTGCGAAACATGGATTCCAAACATGTGTGGTTCATGGCACATTGGCTCAAAGTGAAGCCCAAACAATCAACACTCTTCTTTAAATTAAAAATATCATTTTCAATCATGGAAGAAGAGGTGGAGCATGCTATAGTAACACTAGATGGTGAGGTTACACTAGCATGGCAAACATGTGAGTCAATATCATTTTTCAAAGATTTATTTTTGTTGGAAATCAAATCCAATTCCTTTGAAATAGAATTAATTTTGTTTTTCAAAGAATCATTTTCTTTTAAAACAAAACCAAGTTTGAAGATAGAACTTCATTTTTCTTCAAAACAATTTCACAATCATTTTATTTTTCAAAATCTTATTTTCATTTAGGGTAAGTTCAAGTTGGGATTTTAATGAGTCACGTTCATTTGAAATCTCATCCCTCTCTTGCAAAACAATGTCAAATTTAGAAGACAAGATCTTATTTTCTTCTTTTAGTGCAAAACTTTTTTTTTCAAAAGTTTAATCTTTCTAATATTTTTTCAGAAACAATGGAAAATTCTTCATTTAATGCATCGACATCTATGATGTCATCTCCTGAGGAACTAGCACAATCATCTAGTTGAGTTTTCGAATGTACCTCAAGGGAGTCATTCCTTGGACCATATAGTAATGTTGTTCGATTTCTCCTTCACAAATTCCTTCTCCACAAGGTTTGGCGTTTGAAGCTTTGGAGAGGTCAAAGTGTTCCACACTGCAAAAGCGGAGTCATAATGAGAAACCAACATAAGATATTCTTTGTTGAATGTGCTTCTAAGTGCCGTTAGGGCTTGTGCATTGGCCTCTATATGCTTGCTATTATCAAGATAGGATTTCTTGATAGCGGTAAGGAAAACATGCAATCCTAGAGTTTTTAGGTACATACTCATTCTAAGCTTCCACATATTGATGTCAGAAACATCAAACATGGGAGGTGCAAAGTAATCTATGAATGTGTGTAAAAAAGTATGTGTATAAATGCAAATCTAGATTAGCAAACCAAGATCTCACTCCTAGGTGGTTAAACCTAATATCAGGAGCGTAGGCTCTGATACCAATTGAAAGTACACCTAGAGGGGGTGAATAGGTATATGGCTAATCTAATGACAAATAATGCGGAATTAAAAACTAAATGCAATACACTTAGTGTAACCAAAGATTGTAACCGAATTCCCGGTGAAGGGCTCTGGACTATCTCCTCTAAATTTCTCTAAATAAGAGTCGAGGTGCTATATGAAGGTCTCTTGGTTGAACACAAGTATGACATATAAACAAACACAAGCATATATAAGATATGAACAATATGATGCAATGCACAATATAAAAGAGAGAGAGTTAGAGATAGTGGATCAAACGCAAACACAATGATATGTTTCGAGGTTCGAGCACCCAGCTCTACGTCCCCGCCTTCACACAGAAGGATTTCCACTATAGCGTCCACACAGGACTTCCCACACAGGGAACCTCCACTGAGGATTTGGGTAATATAAACTGGGAGTACACAACTCCTCTCTCAACCAATACAATCTCTACACAAGAGGCAAGGCACAACTCAAATTACCTCTACACTTAGAGGGATGGGCACTTAGCCAAACAAGATCAACCTCACACTTGAGGGATAAGGCACAAAGCCACAACTCCACCTCTTCAATAAGAGGGAACACAACTTCCACAATCGCCTCTCACTAGAGGGATATCAACACAATCACCTCTCACTAGAGGGATATCACAAAGTATGGATGGTTACAGCACTTAGGTAATCACAAAGACCACAAACAACTTTTTCTCACTTAAAACAAGATCCTATAGATAGGATAGCTATGATAGCTCAAGTGTGAGAATATAAAGAGTTTAAAAATCAAAATCACAAAGAAAAGCTCTAGATAGAAATGTAAATGAAGATCAAACCAATTCCCAAAGACTTTTCTTTTCTTTGATTTTTTCAACCCTTTAAAACAAAATAAAGATCAAAACTTTTGGCACTAAAACTTTTAAAAACTTGCTGAAAGATAGAAAATTTTGTTCTTAAAATTCTTATTGAAATCAGCCAAAGAATGGGGTATATATAACCCCAAAACAAATCTGCCCGTTGGCAGCCAGGAAAGGGCAGAAATGCCCTTCCGGTCGGCCGGCCGGTCAACCGGCCAACGGTCATTTTTATGACCGTTGCGCCACCGGTCGACCGCCCGGTCGACCGGGCCTGGAACCAGAGAGCAATAGCTCTCTGACCGGTAGACCGCCCGATCGACCGGAGCTGGATACAGAGAGCAGAACTCTCTGCCGGTCGACCGGGGCCATTTCCAGAGAGCAGAGCTCTCTGGACGGTCGACCGCCCGGTTGACCGGCCCACCAGCCCATGGCTGCGTGCACGTCTGTGCACGTCAGTCGACCGGACCGGTCGACCGACCTCTGCCTCGGTCGACCGTTCGGTCGACCGGCAGACAGCCAGGTCCAACTAATTAAGGGATAGAAAACTTGTCTTTTTGGCTACTAAAAAATCCCATAAAATACACATAAATATCACAAAAATATGTTCTTATTAGATCTTTGAAATACAAATATGTGTGATAAAAATTCAATACATAATATAAACAATTTGAACCATTTTTGTGTTCTTGAAATTTTGCCTTAAACCAAAATCCGTATTTTTCAAAACTTGGATTTTTGAAACGGAAAACCATTTTCTCCGAAACTCATATAAATATAAAAACATGATATTGAAACAACTTTGAAACATATTGTATATGGATAGAATCCAATATACATGAAAGATATTATATCTATGTTTTTGACATGAAATCCAATACTGGTTAAACTGAAAACCAAAACAAAATATTAAAATAAAAACTTGTGTGTGTATTGTGAACTTGAGCATATCAACACTATCTGATCTTTACAATGATCTAAACAAACTTGAACTAAACAAACTGAAGTCTTCTTGTAGAACTCCTTCTCCAAGTGGCTCGATCTAAACACGATCCAATGAGCTTGACTCCAACCGAGTACTAGATGCAATCTTGACGCTCGAGCTCTTGAATCATCATGTGAAAGCTCCAAAACACCTTTGTTAAAGCTAATTACCTACTAATAACCTGTTCAAATATCTGAAACTAAATATCACAAGATTATTAGTAAACTATAACAACATGAGTTAATCATCATCAAAACTAGAGTGAAGGGCCACTGGGCCAACAGAGCATGTATATATCGTGATGGGTGTTCATGCATATGTGGAGCATGTTTCTTCTGAAACATGAATTTCAACCTTGTGTGCTTCATGGCACATTGGCTCAAAGTGGAGCCTAAACAATTTACACTCTTCTTCAACATACATATATCATTTTGACATTAGAAGAAGATCTGGAGCATGCAAAATTCTTATCACTAGAAAGTAAAACAATAGAAGCATGATAAGAATGAGAAGTAAAATTATTTTTCAAAGAAAATTTCTCTTTGAAACAAAATCCAATTCTTTTGAAATCAAAGTAATTTTAGTTTTCAAAAAATTATTTTCTTTTAAAACAAAATCAAGTTTTGAAAACAAAAGATCATTATTTTTCAAAATAATATCAAAATCATTTTTATTTTTCAAAATCTCATTTTCTTTAAAACAAGGTCAAGTTGGGAATTTCTTTCATTTGAAACCTAAACCTTCTCTTGTAAAACTAAATCAAGTTTTGGAAACAAATTTTATTTTTTCTTTTAAAACAAAACTCTTGCTTTTCAAAAGTTTGTATTTTGAAAGCAAGTTTTCATAAAACATGGAGAGCTCTTCATTTAGAGTATGGGCATCCATACTACTATCATGATCATTGAAAGAGCTAGCACAATCATCTAGATGAGAATCCGAAGTTACCTCAAAGGAGTCATTCCCTTGGACCATATAGCACGCTTTGTCGAACTCATCTACTATAGATTCTTTTTCCAAAATGTTTGTCGTTTGTTCCTTTGGAGAGGTCAATGTGTTTCAAACTGCATAAGCAGAATCACAGTGAGAAATCATAGAAAAATGTTCTTTGTTAAGTGTGTGCTTTAATGCATCTATGGCTTGGGTATTAGCCTCTAAATGCTTATCATTACCAAAATAAGATTTCTTTGGTAGTGGCAAGATAGATATGCAATCCTAGGGTTTTGAGGTAAGCACTCAGCTTAAATTTTCACATATCAATGTTAGAAACATCACATGGGTGGAGCAAAAAAAATTCATGAGTGTAAACTAAAATGTGTGCAATGCAAATATTTAGATTAGCAAATGAGGATCTCACTTCTAGGTGGTTAAACCGAATATCAGGAGCGTAGGCTCTGATACCAATTGAAAGTACACCTAGAGGGTGTGAATAGGTGTAGTGCTAATTTAAGATAAATAATGTGAAATTTAAAAACTAATTGCTAATACACAAAATATAACCAAGAATGAGTCCGAATTTCCAGTAAAGGGCTCTGAAACTTCTCCTTCTCATGATTCCTCTAAATTAAGAGTTGAGGAACTTTAATATCTCTCTTTGTTGAACACAAGTGTGAGCACACAAACAATACCAAGCACGTATATGTATAAGCAATAAAAGCAATGTAAGATATAAAGAGAGAAAGATCCAAATGCAAACACAAGGATATATTTTTGATGTTCGAGCCACTGTTCTACGTCCCTGCCTTCACACAGAAGAATTTTCTCTATCCACTATTGGATCTTTCACAAATGGACCTCCACTGAGGAATTACAATAATACAAATGGGAGTACATAATTCGAACTCTCTCACTCCTCTACACAAGAGGTAGGCACAGAGCTAAGCACAAAGCAAAAGAAAAATTACAACTTGGTGATCACAAACAACTCTTGGCGATCTTGAAAGATCACAAACAACTCTTCTTATAATACAAGATCCTAGAGGAAAGATTTGTCAAAGAGTAGCTCGAGTATGTGAGTAAAACAAATTGTTTGGGAAAAAAATTAACAAATAAAACTGTTGGGAAAAACTTCTTGATAGATAGGAAAAATGAAAAACAAAATAAAATTCCCAAAAGATTGTTTTTCTACTTTGAAATAATAAAATATAAGAGTTTTGACACAAAAACTTCTTTTGAAAACTTGTTGAAAACACTAGAGAAGATGAGAAATAAGGCTCTTGAAAATCTTGTTCAAAACAGGCCAAGAGAACTCATATTTATAGGGTTTTCAAAATTTAGTCGTTGGGGCTCAGAATCAGGCCAGAATGGAGCCGTCGACCGGCCAACGGTCAAATTTTTGACCGTTAGGGTTATCTGTCAACCGCTCGGTTGACCGCCCCCAAGGTAAAGCCTATCGGTCGATCGCTCGGTCGGTCATTGCAAAAACCAGAGAGCAAGGCTCTCTAGATCGATCGACTGCTCGATCGATGGGGACCAAATCCAAAGAGCAATCTCTCTGGATCGGTTGACCATTTGGTCGACCGCTAAAACCTGTGCACATTTGTGCACGTTGGTCGACTGACCACCAACAGCCTAAATCTGGGTTTATAGGATGAAAAATGTGGTCTTTTATATAACTATAAATTCTCATAAAATCGCATAAAATTCACAAAAATAAGTTCATGTGAACACTTGAAACACAAATATGTTTGATCAAAGATCAAGTCATATTACAAACAATTTGAACTATTTTTAGTCATAGAAATTTAAGTTTAAACCAAAAATCATATTTTTCAAAACTTAGATTTTGAAATGGAAATTCGTTTCTCCAAAACTTATATAAATACAAAATAAGATATTAAAATATTTGAAATATAGTGTGTATGGATAGAATCCGAACACATATAAATGATATATCTATGTCTTTGGCAATAAATCCTAACATAAGTTTTCATAAAAATAAAACTTAATACCATGAACTAGATATACATCAAAATAAGTTTTTCTAAATAATATGAACCATCAATGTATATGGATGAAATCCAATATACATGAAAACAATGTAAACTATTTTTGATGAACTCTATTCATGAAAACGAAAAGATGTATTCTTAAAAATCCAAAACGGTTAAACTGAAATCAAAACTATTAAACTTGTGTGTGTGAATATACTTAAGCATATCAAAACTAAATTATCCTTACATAAGATCTAAACACTAAACAAACCTAAACTGAAGTCTTCTTCTTGATCCTCTTCTTCAAGACTACTCGATCCAAACTTGATCCAAATGATTTTGACTCCATCTCGAGTACTAGATGCGATCTTGATGCGCGAGCTCTTGAATCAACACATCTTAGCTCCAAAACTTGACTATAAATCCTTTGTTGAAGCTAAATACTTATTAAGATCTTAATTAATATCTGAAACTTAAGAAACACAAGATCGTTAGTAGCATAACTACATGAGTTGATCATTATCAAAATTTGAGTGATGGGCCTTTGGGCCAACACTAAGATCTTAATCAATATCTGAAATTTAAACACAAGAAGATTATTAGTACTATAACTACATTTGTTAGTCATTATTAAAACTAGAGTGAAGGGGTTTTAGGGCAACAATCTCTCTTTTCGATGATGACAAAACTCATAGAGTTATATATGCATATACAGAGAAAAGCTTTTAAAAGCTCCCCCTTAACCCATGCGTAGCATAAAACATATAGATATTCAATGTAAGCTCTGGATGCCAAACAAATCATGAACATGAATCATATATATATACACATATATGCAAACATAGAATACAAGCATGCATATATAATTTCTCTCCCCCTTTTTGTCAATTCATCAAAAAAGGTACAAAAAATAAAGTATATGTATATGCGATATAAATCTATGAAGAGAGGACATGAAGTTAATTCACCTTGTATACATGTATTACATGAAGAAGGGATGACTAAACTCTAACCTATATAAGCATAATATACAATGTATAAATGCAGATGTTAAACTCCCCCTATACATGTGTTTAATATAGAGAAGAGAGGTCAATCTCTTCTTTATACAATACACTCATAATAAATTTATATATATGGGAGACGTTAACTCCCCTTTCATTTAGCCAATAAATATCAAAACAAATTTAAAAACAAAATAAGATTTTGATTTTCTAAGATACCATTTATAAAAATAAATCAAGAATGCCAATTGAAATGATAATACTTATAAGATACCAATTATAAAATAAACACGGATACCAATTGAAAAACTAGAAATACCAGTTGAAAATTGAAAACAATTTTTGAAACCATCATGGATACTAATTTGCAAAACAATTTTGAAATGCAATCATGGATACCAATTGAAGGTAAACATGATTCCAATTGAATAGAAAGTTAAAGCCCATGACGGAAATTTTTAAATCCTAAACAATTTTGAAAAATAGATACCAATTGTGATAGTTGATACCAATTGAAAATATGAGCTACTAAAATATTTTCTCAAAAAGTAGGGAATAAGATACCATTTAAAATTTAAATCAAAAAAGTTCTCTCCCTCTTTGAAACAATTACAAAACTAATGCATAGACTTTGAAAAGTGATGATATCAATTGAAAGTAATACCAATATATACATTAAAGCATATTCAAGCCATGCAAAAAAAAAGTATTAAAACATGCACGAAACATGCACAATCAACCAAGTCATATATATGTATGTATGTCAATTGAAATACCAATCATAATAAAGAGCATGCATATATAAATAAACAAGAATGAGTATACAAAAATCAATTATCATGAGAATCATGTGTATAACTCATTAAAATCAGCAACCTACATGGACATGTCAAGAAATAGTCATTCAAGTAAAACAAGATATGATCACCCAGCCAATCTCTCACAAAGGATAGAAGTTTTCTAAAATAATAATTTGAAAGTAGTTTAGTATAAATTGAAAATACTACTAAGTGAAGAATAAAAGAACTAATTTTAAATAGTTTTAAAAATTAGTTCAAGATCTTTCAAACATAAATCAAATCATTTATCTTATAAAACATGTATATTACACAAGAATTATTACTCAAAATTAATATAGCATAAACATATGCTCATGAATATGAAATCAAGAGTAAACAAAAGGTCAGTGCACAAAAGTCATGTAAGAAACAGATTCATGAAGATAAAATAATAAAACTCAAAAATTTTCATCAAAACTCATATGAAATTCTTTTTCATAGCATGATATATCATGTAATATGCAAGAATCATCAAGACTAGGACATACAAGTAAAATCAAATATAAAATGAGTATGCAAAAAAGATAGAACATGTATAGCATAAAATCAAGTGTAACTCAAGAATTTTACATATATAACACAAGTTTAACAAGATTTGCACATAGATATTTAGAGAAAACATGCAAATATGATATGCCAAAAAAACATTCAATTAAAGCATATATAAACATAACAAGAAGGATAGAGCAGTCACCAAACTGATAGAACTAAACTCCATTTCTCCAAAACGAGGTGGTCCTCCCACCTCAACATCTTGATAGTGATGCATCCATTGATTTGTTCATGAAGGTCCAATTGCATCTACCACTAAGGCACCAATCCTCTCATGTCTTGTGAGAGCCCACACCTACATCAAATACAAATGATGTAGATTTTGGTACCCAAACTTTCTTGGGTCCTCCGGGGTTAGTATTTCGAACCCAAACATTTTTACATGCAAAATTTGTAGCATTAAATCTATTATAACAAAATTTAGCAAGATGGTCTAGTGACCGCAATATGTACATGTATACACTCTAGCATACATAGTGGTATGTGTGTGAACATAGTGTGCATGTATATGCTGTGGAGAGGGTGCATGCATATATGAAGCATGTTTCTTGTGAAACATTTATTCTAATCTTTTGTGGTCAATGGCACATTGGCTCAAAATGTAGCTTAAACAATCAATATTCTTCTTTAAAACACAAATATCATTTTCAATAATAGGAGAAGAAACAACATGAGCATGAGAAACAAAATTCTTTTTCACTTTAAAAATAGAAATAGAAATATTTTCCTTTTCCAACAAAATATTTTTCAAAGAATCCTTCTCTTTTGAAATTAAACAATTTTGTTTTTCAAAGAATCATTTTTTTCAAAATAAAATCAAGTTTTGAAGATAAGGCATCACTTTCTTTTAAAGTAATATTTTTTTCTTTAGAAATCAAATCATTCCTTTCTCAAAATCTTAATTTCATTTAAAACAAAATCAAGTTGTGCTTTCAAAGAATCCTTTTCATTTGAAATTATTTCTTTATCTTTCAAAACAAAATTGAGTTTTGAAGACAAAGATTCATTTTCTTTCTCCAATTCTAAACTCTTAATTTCAACGATTTATATTTTGTAAGTAAATCTTCACAAAACATAAAAAACTTTTCATTTAATATGTGTATATCCTCACTTGATATATTATGATTAGATGTAAAAGTACAATCATCAAGATTAGATTCTGAATTTATCTCAAGAGAGTCATTCCCTTGGACCATAAAGCAAGCTTAGTTGGAATCATCTTCACTAAATTCTCTCTCTAGATAGTTTGAACCTTGTCCTTCAAGAGAGATCAATGTGTTCTATGCTACAAAAGCAAAATCACAATGAGAAATCTTATAAAGATGAGCATTGCTAAGTGTTTGTTTTATTGCCATCATGGCTTGTGCATTAGCCTCTAAGTATTTATTATTTTCAATATATAATTTCTTAGTAGTGGCAAGATAAACATGTAATCTTAAGGCTTTAAGATATGAACTCATTTTAAATTTTCACATGTCAATATTAGAAACATCAAACATATATGGAGCAAGATAATCCATGAGTGTGTAAAGTAAATATGAATGTGTAAAACAAATATATGATTAGCAAATATAAGATCACTCCAAGGTTGTTAAATCGAATATCAGGAACACTATCTCTGATACCAATTGAAAGTACAATGAATAGATTAAATGCTAATCTAATGATACATAATGTGGAATTAAACTTTTACACTATCACAATAGATATCCAAAAAGTGAAGCTGAATTCCTGGTGAAGGGCTCTAGAATTTCTCCTCAAGATTCCTCTAGATTAAGAGTTGAGGTGCTTCAATAGATCTCTTGGAATGATACAAGTGAAAGCACAATATCAAGCATGTATAGATGAACTATAATAGCAATGCGAGATATAAAGAGATTAGAGTTTAGAGAGATTGCCAAATACTAACAAAAGGATATGTTTCGAGGTTCGAGAACCAAATTCTACGTCCGACCTTCACCTCGTAAAGGATTTTCACTATCTCCACTAAAGACTCCATAAAGGATATAAACTTAATCCTCTACACAAGAGAATGCACAAAGCCAAGATACAAAGCCTATGCATAATGAAATCACCTCTACACAAGAGGGAAGGCACAAAGTCAAAGCATAAAGCAAAAAAGAATGGTTACAATACTTGGTGATCACAAATATCGCAAACAATACCTCTCATAGTTCAAGATCTTAGAGGATAAATTTTACAATGAATAGCTCAAGCTTGTGAGTAAACAAAGATTTTAGAAGTAAAGCACAAAAGAAAACACTTGAAAAATTTTCTTGAATGACATAGAAATTTTTAACTTAAAACTAGAATTTTCTAAAACTTGTTTTCTTTGATTTTTTGAAACTTTGAAACAAAATAGAGATATGGATTTTGAGCACAAAATCTTCTCAAAAACATGTTGAAAAACTCTTTTGAAAGTGAGAAAATTAGCTATTAAAATTCTTGTTGAAAATCTGGCCAAAAATCAATTTATATAGGTCAAAATAAAAACTAGCCATTAGGCTCAAATCTAGGCCAAGTTGACCTTGCGGTCAACCGGGCGGTCGACCTCCAAACTGCTATATTTTTACCCATTGGGAGTTGCTGGTCAACCATCCGATCGATCGAGCATAACCCGAAAGCTCTGCAGGATCAATCGGTCGACCGGTCAGTCCCTTAAACTCTACTAAGGTCGACCGCCAGGTCGACCGAGCTCTGATTCCTTGGGCTTGTGCATGTCTGTGCACGTCGGTCGACCGTGCGGTCGACCGGCGGAGCAAATGAGCTCTGTCATCGATCGACCGTGTGGTCGACCGGCTTCAGCCGAAAAATGATATATTGAGTATTTTAAACATCTTTTTGAACCTAAATAAATTCTAATAAATTCTACAAAAAAAAAAGTCATGTAAATATAATAGAGCACAAAAAATCAAAAATCGCAATATATTACAAACATGTGAACTTTCTTTGAGGTATAAAAATTCATCCTTAAAATAAAAATCGTATTTTCTAAAACTAAACTTCAAAATGAACATCCGATTTTTTCAAAAGTATTATGAACACAAAAGCAAGTTATTGAACTCAATTTAAGTTCAATGTGTATTGATAGGATCCATTAAACATATAAAATAATATTGAATTTTTTGATGAATTAAAATACATTTCTTGAAATAAAAACATATTTTTCAAATACTAATTTTGTAAAGAAGAAAAGCTAGTTTTTCCAATACTCCAAAAATACAAAAAAAAAGTTGTTCAAACATATTTGAAGCTAAATAGTGTATGGATGCACAGCCAAAATAATATGAACTTGTTTTTGATGAATACATTTTATAAACCAAAACACAAAACATAAACTGGTTAAACTAAAATCAAACTTTTGTGTGTATAATCTTGAGTAATCAAAACTAATATATTCTTTACAAGAGATCTAAACTCACAAACTCTAGAGAAGTTTTCTTATAGATCTTCTTCTCCAAGTAGACTTGATCAGTTTTTTTATAGATCTTCTTCTCCAAGTAGACTTGTTCTAAACTTGATTCTCTGAGTTAGACTCAATCTTGCATACTAGATATGTTTTATAAGCTTGAACTCTTGAATCACCGTGTGTTAGCTTTAAAGAAGCTAAATACGAGCTAAGATCTTGATCAATATCTGAAACTTAAACATAACAAGATTTAAAAACAAAATGAGATTTTAATTTTATAAGATAGCATTTATAAAAACAAAACAAGAATGCCAATTGAAAGGATAATACTTGAAAGATACCAATTATAAAATAAATATGGATACCAATTGGAAAACTAGAAATGGCAATTGAAAATTGAAAATAATTTTTGAAACCATCATGGATACCAATTTGCAAAATAATTTTGAAATGCATTCATAGACACCAATTGAAGGTAAACATGATACCAATTGAATAGAAAGTGAAAGCCTATAATATCAAATTTTTGAAATCCTAAATAATTTTGAAAAATAGGTACCAATTGTGATAATTGATACTAATTGAAAATATGAGCTATTAAAATATTTTTCTCAAAAAGTAAAAATAAAATACCAATTAAAATTTAACTCAAGAAAGTTCTCTCTCTTTTTCAAACAATCACAAAATTAATGCATAGGCTTTGAAAAGTGATGATATGAATTGAAAGTGATACCAATATATACATTAAAGCATTTTTAAACCATGCAAAAAGAACATTGTGCTAAAACAGTATGAAACATGCACGGAATATGCACAATCAATCAAATCATATATATGTATGTATGTCAATTGAAATACCAATCATAATAAAGAGCATATATATATATATATATATATAAGAATGGGTATACAAAAATCAATTATCTTGAGAATCATATGTATAACTCATTGAAATTACCAACCTACATGCACATGTCAAGAAATAGCCATTTAAGCAAGATAAGACATGATCACTTAACCAACCTCCCGTAAAGGGTAGAAGTTTACAAAAATAATAACTTGAAACTAGTTTGGTATAAATTCAAAACACTATTAAGTGAAGAATAACGAAACTAACTTAAAATAGTTTTGAGAACTAGTTCAAGATCCTTCAAATATAAATAAATTATATTTCTTATGAAACATGTAAATTACATTAGAATTATCACTCAAAATCTACATAGCATAAACATGTGCTTATGAATATGAAATTATGAGTAAATAAAAGATGAGTGCACTAGAGTCATGTAAAAAATATATTCAGGAAGATAAAATAATGAAACTCAAAATTACTTATCGAAACTCATATGAAATTCTTTTTCATAAGCATGATATATCATGTAACATGTAATAATCATTAATACTCAGACATACAAGTATAATCAAATATAAAATGAGTACACAAAAGAGATAGAATATGTATAGCATAAGATCAAGTGTAACTCAAAAATTATACATGTATAACACAAGTTTTAATAAGATTTGTACATAGATATTTAAACAAAACATGCAAATATGATATGCCAAAAAACATTCAATTTAAAGCATATATAGACATAATAAGAGGATAAAGATAGTCACCAAACCGATAGAACTAATCTCCATTTCTCTAAATCGAGGTGGTCCTCCTACCTAAACACCTTGATTGTGATGCATCCATTGATTTTTCCATAAAGGTCCGACTGCATGTACAACCAAGGCACCAATCCTCTCACATCTTATGAGATCCCACACCTGCATCAAATACAAATGGTGTGGATTTTGGTACCCAAACTTTCTTGAGTCCTCCGGGTTAGTGTTTTAAACTCAAATATTTTTACAAGCAAAATTTAGCATTTGATCTATTATAAAAAAATTTTGCAAGATGGTCTTTGCGACCACAATGTGTACATGTGCACTCTAGCATACATAGTATCATGTGTGTGAACATGGTTAGCATATGAATGTCGTAGAGGGTACGCATGCATATGTAGAGCATGTTTCTGGCGAAACATTGATTCCAATCTTTTGGGGTCAATGGCACATTAGCTCTAAAAGCAGCTCAAACAATCAATATTCTTCTTTAAAACACAAATATCATTTTCAATAATATGAGAAAAAACAACATGAACATGAGAAACAAAATTCTTTTTCTTGAAAATAGGAATATAAATATTTTCCTTTTCCAACAAAATATTTTTCAAAGAATCCTTCTCTTTTGAAATTAAAATAATTTGATTTTTCAAATAATCATTTTCTCTCAAAACAAAATCAAGTTTTGAAGATAAGGCATCATTATTTTTTAAAGTAGCATTCTTTTCTTTAGAAACCAAATCATTTTCCTTTTTCAAAATCTCATTTTCATTTAAAACAAAATCAAGTTGAGCTTTCATGTAATCTTTTTCATTTGAAATCATTTCTTTATCTTTCAAAACAAAATCGAGCTTTGAAGACAAAGATTTATTTTCTTTTTTCAATTCTAAACTCTTATTTTTCAACAATTTATATTTATAAGTAAAGCTTCACAAAACATAAAAAGCTCTTCATTTAACATGTGTGCATCCTCACTAGACATATTATCATTAGATGTACTTGCATAATCATCAAGATTAGATTCTGAATTTACCTCAAGGGAATCATTCCCTTGGATCATGAAGTAAGCTTGGTCGAAATCATCTTCACTGGATTCTCTCTCCAAATCGTTTGAGTCTTATCCTTCAAGAGATATCAACATGTTTCACACTATAAAAGCAGAATCATAATAAGAAACTATAGAAAGTTGAGTATTGTTAGGTGTTTACTTTAGTGCAATCATGGCTTGTGCATTAGCCTCTAAATATTTGTCATTTTCAATATATGATATTTTTAGTGGTTGTAAAATAAACATGTAATTCTAAGGCTTTAAGATATGAATTCATTTTAAATTTTCACATGTCAATATTAAAAATAATAACATAGGTGGAGCAAGATAATCCATGAGTGTGTAAAACAAATATGAATGTGTAAAATAAATATGTGATTAGCAAATATAGGATCACTCTTATGCTGTTAAACCAAATATCAAGAGCACTACCTTTGATACCAATTGAAACTACACCTAGAAAGGGTGAATAGGTGTAACCCTAATCTAATGACAAATAATATAGAATTAAACTTTTACACACTACAATAGATATCCAAAGAGTGACGCCGAATTTCTGGTGAAGGCTCTAGAACTTCTCCTCAAGTTTCCTCTAGATTAAGAGGTGAGATGCTTTAATTCCTCTCTTGGAATGATATAACTGTAAGCACAATATCAATCATGTATAGGTGAACAATAATAGCAATGCGAGATATAAAGAGAGCAAAGTTTAGAGAGATAGCCAAATTCAAACACAATGATATATTTTGAGGTTTCGAGAACCAAGCTCTACGTGCCCGCCTTCACCACATGAAGAATTACTACTATCTCCACTAAGGACTCCATAATGGATACAAACCCAATCCTCTACACAAGAGGAGGCATAAAGCCTATGAACAAAATAATCACCTCTACACAAGAGGAAAGACACAAAATCAAAGTACAAAGCAAAAGGGAATGGTTACAACACTTGTTGATCACAAATATCACAAACAACACCTCTCATAATACAGGTCCTAGAGGATAAATTTTGTAATGAATAACTCAAGCTTATGAGAAAGCAAAAATTTTGAAAGTAGAGCACAAAAAAAAAACACTTGGGAAACTTCTTGAATGATATAAAAATTTTAAACTTGAAACTAGAATTTTTCAAAACTTCTTTTCTTTGATTTTCCAAAACTTTGAAATAAAATAGAGATATGGATTTTGAGCACAAAAATTTCCTAAAAATATGTTGAAAAACTCTGTTGAAAGTGAGAAAATTAGCTCTTAAAACTCTTGTTGAAAATCTAACCAAAAACCCATTTATATAGGCCAAACAAAAACTAGTTAGGCTCAAACCTAGGCCAGATTGGCCTTGCGATCAACCGGGTGGTCGACCGCCCAATGGCTATATTTTTAGCCGTTGCAGATTGCTGGTCGATCGAGCAAAATCTGAGAGCTCTGCAGGATCAGTCGGTCGACCAGTCAGTCGGCCGACCTCTACTATGGTCGACCGAGCTTTGGTTATTTGGGCTTGTGCATATCGTGTGCATCGGTTGACCGTCCTGTTGATGGCAGAACAAATGAGCTTTGCCGTCGATCGACTGGCTTCAGCCCAAAAACAATATATTGAGCATATTAAAATATCTTTTTAAACCTAAATAAATTTCAATAAATTTCATAAATTCTATAAAAATAAGTTCATGTAAATACAATAGAGTACAAATATGTGTGATGAAAAATCACAACATATTACAAACATGTGAACTATGTTTAAGGTATAGAAATTCATCCTTAAAATAAAAACCGTATTTTCTAAAACTAAACTTCTAAATGAAAATTTGATTTTTTTCAAAACTATTGTGAATACAAAAACAAGCTATCAAAACTCAATTTAAGCTTAACGTGTATAAATAGAATTCAATACACATACAAAATAATATTGGCTGATTTGTGATGAATTAAAATATATTTCTTGAAATAAAAACATATTTTTCAAATACTAATTTTGTAAATAAGAAAAACTAGTTTTTTCAAAACTCCAAAAATACAAAAACAAGTTGTTCAAAAATATTTGAAGCTAAATAGTGCATGGATACACAACTAAATAATATGAACTTATTTTTGATGAAATACATTTTATCAATCAAAACACAAAACGTAAATCGGTTAAACCGAAACCAAACTTGTATGTGTAAGCTTGAGCAAATAAAACTAATCTATTCTTTATAAGAGATCTAAAGTCACAAACTCTAGACAAGTCTTCTTGTAGATCTTCTTCTTCAAGTAGACTTGATCCAAACTTAATTCTCCGAGTTAGACTCCATCTTGAGTACTAGATATGTTCTATAAGTTTGAGCTCTTGGAATCATCATATGTTAGCTTCAAAGAAGCTAAACACCAACTAAGATCTTGATCAATATCTGAAATTTAAATACAATAAGATCATTAGTATTATAACTACATGAGTTAGTCATCATCAAAACTAGAGTGAAGGACTTTTGGGCCAACAATCTCCCCTTTTTAGATGATGATAAGACTCATGGAGTTATATATGCATGAATAGAGAAAAACTTTGTAAAAGTTCTCCCTTAACCCATGCATAGCATAAAATATATAGATATTTAATGTAACTCTGATACCAAATAAATTATGAACATGAATCATGAATATAAACCCATATATGCAAACATAGAATACAAGCATGCATATATTATATCTCCCCCTTTTCCTCAATTTATCAAAAAGAGTACACAAAATAAAGTACATATATATGCGATATAAATCTATGAAGAGAAAAGATGCGAAATTAACTCCCCTTATATTCATGTATTACATGAAGAGGGGATGACTAAACCTTACCCAATAAGCATAATATACAATGTATAGATGGAGATGTTAAGCTCCCCTTATATATGTGCATGATATAGAGAATAGAGGTCAATCTCTTCTTTATACAGTATACTCATTATAAATTTATATATAAAGGAGACGTTAAGTTAACTTACATATAGGCAATAAGTATCAAAACAAATTAGAAAACAAAATGAGATTTTGATTTTCTAAGATAAGTTAAATTTTGGAGCTAAATTTCTTGTAATCAAATAATGTGCGCAGGTGGAGTTAAGGTTTATCTGATGGACGATCCTAACAGCTAGGTACAAGCCAGATTGCACCAATAGCCCCCTTACTTGCTCGGTGACAAAGCCCACCATCCTCACCCACCAAGTCTTCTCTGTCGAATGCACTCATCCCCTTGCTCGAAATTTGGACCTTGAAAAGTCATCATTCGCCTCCATAAATTTGCTGATGAAGGTGTTGGCCTACTTGGGGTTTCATCCTTGGGATGTCTTATAAAACCCAGTAATAGCCCGATCATATCTTTTCCATGATCGGGAGGAAGAGCACCACGGTTGGAGATCTTTCCTATGGAGATGCCCAACTGCGCCCTAGTCAAATTCCAGTCCATCTGCCTGAGAAGTAAAATGGATTGCAGAGATGACAATGGAACCATGTGTTTCATGTTTGGGGGAAGAAGTGCTAGTTGCCAATTTGACAGAGCCAATTGTAGTCCCTGTCAAAAAGATCTTCATTATCTCTATGATGAAATCTCTAAAGAAGAATATCGGCTTTTTAATAATCTTCCGATCCTCAAACTCGAGCTTCCCATCCGAGATTATTCCCTAAGGGTCAAAGCACTGTCCCTCACAAATTAGGTCTCTCGTTCCTGGTTCTTCCCGTGAACCTTCGCGCTATCTTGTAGAGACCAAAAGGAACATTGGTGTTGGGCCTGATTGATACACAATATTGCATATTTTACTACATAATCCCCATGCATATTACAAATAAATATATGATTTTTACTCATCTTCTCTATATTTTTACAGGTCCACAACTGAAATGAGAGAAAGCCCAATAATCACTTTAATTAGCAATAATTAAAGAGATTAATTACAAGCCCAAGATAAAGCCCAAGTTTAAACCCAGGATCCAGAGAATTCTACGTAACAACTCAAGATTCTAGAAGGCCACGTGGATAACAACCTCGCAACCAACTCTCAACAAGAAGCTGTTGCTCAACAGACTAGATATTGCCACAATTTCCGGGATTTTCCCGCCAAATTGCGGCAGTTGAGAGGTTGTTGGATCCCGGATTTTGCGCCAACAACCTGGCTCTCGAAGCTTCTCTCTGAAGGCTATAAATACTGCACCTGGACCTGCGAGCAAAGACTGAATGGAGAAGAGAGGAGAAATTAGTAGATGCTTGTAATTTTTGTAGGTTTTTCTCTAGGTTTTAGTTCTTTAGTCCCTCTTCTTCTTCCCTAGAAATTTTGTAAAGAGAGAGTTTGTAAAAGAGAGAAAGCTTGTGTACATCAAGGAGTGACAACTTGTGAAGCAAGGATTCATCCATTCTCTTCTCTCTACTCTTGCATTTTCTAGTTTACTTGCTTTCTTTATTTCTTGCTTTACTTTCTTGCAATTTAATTCATGCTTTGTTTTACTTTTCTTATGGCTTGTAGCTAACTTTTCTACATGTACTAGCTAACCACTAACCTTACTAACTACTAACTCATGGGTGATTGCTATCTTTAATCTTGCAAGTTGGATGGTCTTCTCTTCTCCGATGGGTTAAACCCCCCGTCATCCAAGTGAGAAAGTAATTAGATCAACACGCAAGACGAATCTATGCCGATGAATCAACATGAGGCGCGCATTCACTATCATGGAGTTTAGTAAGTTTTGGCAAGGTAGTAAGGTTAGCTAGTCATGGCTTTTTCATTCTAAAGTTTTCATTCTTTTAGTTTTAGTTCCAAAGCAAATCTCTTCTTGATTTCTTTTCCGATTATTTCCATCATGAACATATCCATCCATTCTTTCATTTCTTCTTCATTGTTTTATTCTTCATTCTTTTAAGCATAGAAGAATTCTCGTTTTACATCTTCACTACCTATCGTAAAGCTTCCATCGCGAGCTCTCCCTGAGAATCGACTCGGTATAGCCCATGCTATAACGGAGATAGGAAAGGGTAAATCAATCATCTTTTATACATTGTGGAGTGATCAAAGTACTTGAGGTTGTTTCTAAACCTTAACTCTCTTTCCATTGAATACATATATTTGTGCTCTTTTACACTCCATAACACAACACCTTTCCCGTCTAACCAAATTGGCGCTGTTGCCGGGGAGAGCAACGTTTTAGGTTTAAAGTGAAGAACTAAACGAATCTTCTTCTCTGTTGCAGGTTACAGGTTGAAGAAAACAGGAACTTTGCATTGCAGTGACATATAAGTGGACCTGGGCCTCTGCTCTCGAAAGCAAAGACCAGGATCCCTCCAAATTGCCGCAAAATCCTGGCTTTTACCGCAAATTTGCGGCAATAAGGAGTGCACTACTGATCATTTTTCTGTAGGGTCTCTGATTCTGCAAAATACTTCTGCTGCATTACTTAATTTCCTGTATTATTCACCCTATACCTGCTTAATAAAGTCAACAGTAAAAAATTGGTTGTAATCGTTAAAAGTTGATTAGACATTTGCATTTCTAGGCACGTGTCTTTTCAATTCATCTATTTTTACTGTTGAAGAGTGCTGGAGGCAAGGTACGTTTGCATTGCATGTAGACTAGGAATCATCTCTTGCTTGATTTTCATGCTTTGAGTGAATCCTTGTTATATTTCTTGTACACTTGCACAAATAAATTTTAAGGGCATACCCGTAAATAAGATAAGGTGGGGATTTTATCACCCTATCCTTAGCCCGAAAATCATTTTCCCAAGCACTCACTAACCCAAGCCTAATTTAATAAAAAAGTAGACATTGGCCCTAGGGACATCTCGGACTCATTTAGGAGATTATCTTAAGGGGAAAAAGTGTTGGAATTTAACTCTTGCAAAATCAGTGTCTAGGAAAGGGATTGAGGGCCGAAAGCCCGAAGGTTGCTGGTTACTTAATTAAGGAACGTCTCTGACGGAAAACCTCCCACCAACCTTGACCTTTCCTAGCTGATTAACTTGTGGTCAAAGTCTACACTAAACCTCCCGTGGATGATCTAATCAGTTAGGAGTCGTCTAGGTCATAGGTCTACCCTAACTTAGGTTAGATTTTTTTCTTTTTTTTGTTTATTTGTTTGTTTCTTTTTGTTTGTGATCGTGTGTGAAATGGCATTCCATAACAATAATTCTTTCCATCCTAATAATAATCCATATTTCACACAGACTCCATTCTATTCGGATAATTTCAACCCGGTGTTTTATAATACGCATCAACCAAATACACCGGGTTGGCCTTATCCGAATCAATATGACCCATACCCCCATCGGATAATTATAATTTCCATAATAATTTCAACTCTTCACCGAGTCATTGGGATTCACGTACCCCAAGTCAAATTCTCAAATTCCTTGTCCACCATATTCACCTTGTCCACAACATTCATTTTCCGATTTTGCTTCATATACTCCTTTTTCTGAACCACCAATTGAAGAAAAATCTGAGTTACTAAGGAGTATAGAAGCCAATTTACAGAGAGCCGAGCAAAAACTTCAAGAACCATTTCCCTCTCCAATTCCACAGTATTTTCAAGAGTCTTACTCAGTTCCACCATTTCATAATGAACAACCATTTGCCTTGGAAATGAGTAAAGAACTCTTGTGTGAGTCCAAGCTTCAATCTCCACACATTTGTGACTCACATTTTTCACAAACTTTCCAAAGTCAAGATTCTTATACTCCCATTCTAGAGTAGCCATCTGTAGAAATATCACGTTTAGGAAAGAGTATAGACATCTTGCAAGAGTCTTTGTTACAATATCAAAAAACACGTGCCGAGTCTTTCAATAAGGTGGATGAACAATTGAGTCAATTGGTCAAATCTATAGGAATGAGGAAACTCTATCTTATCAACCTTTGACCAATTCAACTATGCCACAATCTATTGATATGACTCAAGACTCTTGTAGTTTTGGAAACCAAGATTCTATTTCAACGCAACCACTTGAACTTGTCCAAACTTCCGATCCCATTGACATTTTGGCAAGTTTTCCATTTCCTGAAATTGAACTTGAACATGAATATGATCCTGAACTTCCACTTGATGATTCAATTTTCCTTCCTGATTCAATTATGACTCCAGTGTCTTCATATGATTTCACTCCATTTTCAAAGTCAGTATTGGATCCAGTGCCTATCCATTGTGAAATTGAATCACCAAAATTTTATGATGATCATATTGAACTTGACCAATTTCATACTTTTGAAAGTCCCATTGATAAATTGGCAAGTTCACATTTTTGTGGAATTGAACTACAAGAGGAATGTGATCTTGAACCCCAACTTAGTGATTCAATTCTTTTTCCTGATTCAATAATGACTCCGGTAACTTTACCTGACTTCAATCTTTTCCCGGAGTCGACATTGGATCCTGTCCCAATTCATAATGAAGTTGAATCACCCATCTTTGAGGATCATATTGAACTTGACCAATTATACACTTCTGAAGATACCATTGATAAATTGGCAAGTTCTCCATTTTTTATTGAACTCAATGAGAAATGTGACCTAGATTTTCTCAATCTCTTTACTTCTGAAACTGATTATACAATTCTGACGGACGAAGTTGACCTTAGTTTTGAAGAATTGTATGGAGATAGCTAGAATTCCTTAATATTATAAGTAAAGAGATATTACCCATATTAGGTCACATTCCATTGTTGGACAATACATGTGGACTGGAGTTTCAACTTTTGACTTGGACCCAATTCCTGAACTCATTTCGACTTCTGAACCTTTACTCGACTTAAGTCACCTTCCTGAGTCGGTATTAGTTCCTGTCCTTCCTGAGTCCAAGTCAACCGTTCTATCATTTCATACACCATTCTGGGATAAGGTAGTTGACAAATTTGACTCTGAAATTAATTATGGAAAATGGAAATTAGATGGGGTTAAATACTTAATAAAGATCCTTCATGGATTTATCTTTTTAGTGGGTCATATTCATGATATTTCTGGTGGGTTCCTCAAAACCCAAAGCAAAGTTGATTGGGCCATGTTTCGTGGACCAATCAGACCACCACCGGAACCACCACCTTAAGGTAATTTTTTCCTTCCCTCTCTATTTTGTTTCATGCATACATATATCACGATGCATTGAGGACAATGCATGAAATAAGTGTGGGGGAGGGTTTACTAACATAAAGTTTTTAGATCTTCTTTCTTTTACACTTCTTTTAGAAATTAAAAAAATAAATAAAAAAAAACTTTTTGAAATAAGAGACAAAGTTTTGATCTATTTTTAAGAAAATTAAGATGTATCTTAGAAATTAAGAAAGCCTTAATAATGACATCTTAAACCTAGTTGAAATAATAGATCTTGTTTGAAATTATAGGCTAAGTAAGAAAAATTGGTGAGATATTTTTATCTTGAATTTTTTGCCTTAGATAAGTATGCACTTTACACTTACACATTTCTTGGGATGGAAACAAAGACCAAAATTCCATAAAAATAAAAATAAAAAGAAAAAGAAAAAAAATATATATAATAAAACATCACCTATTAAGCTGGACAATCGTGCCTCAAGAAGCATGATTATTCACGCCTAACGGTGGTAAAGGAAATAAATAATCCCCTTTAGTTTCGTGGCCTTTTTTACTCGAGACCTTAAACCCGAGGGATGTTTTCTCATCTGGTGCCCTAAGACCGTCTGGTTTGGGAGTCATCGGTTAAAGGCTCGTTACAAGGGTAAACTAGAAAGCCTAAACTAAGGGAAGAATAAGAAAAAAAATAATAATAATAAAAAAAATAAATATATATAAATAAATGGCTTGATGGTTGGAGTTGAAATCCCAGAAATTTTCACTGAGCACGGTGTGCATATTATCTAGGTTTTATGAAAGATAAAGTATTCAATCCAATTTTGAATTCTTACCTTAATTGAAGACAAGATCTTGCATAGAGACTAAGTTTAAGAAAGAATGATTATAGGTGGACTTATGACCTAAGATCACTTATATTTTTGCAAAAATAGTTCGAAAACATGTCTCTCTTTCAAAATGCATTTTCAAAACACTAACATTTGTCTTCTTTCTTTATGGATTTTGTGGGTGTAATCCGCTGAAAACCCTCAGGAGACAACACTCCTCCTCTAGGGTAACCTAGAGGTTTAACGGCTTGTTGCACACGCTCAGTGCAATCGTGTCACCTACGAAAGTGGTGTAATAAAATTGGTAGTATAGTTTTTCTTTTTCTTTGTTTTGCTTGGGACGAGCAAAAGAATAAGTGTGGGGGTGTGATTGATACACAATATTGCATATTTTACTACATAATCCCCATGCATATTGCAAATAAATATATGATTTTTACACATCTTCTCTATATTTTTACAGGTCCACAACTGAAATGAGAGAAAGCCTAATAATCACTTTAATTAGCAATAATTAAAGAGATTAATTCCAAGCCCAAGATAAAGCCCAAGTTTAAACCTAGGATCCAGAGAATTCTACGTAACAACTCAAGATTCTAGAAGGCCACGTGGATAACAACCTCGCAACCAACTCTCAACAAGAAGCTGTTGCTCAACAGACTAGATATTGTCGCAATTTCCGGGATTTTCCCGCCAAATTGCGGCAGTTGAGAGGTTGTTGGATCTCGGATTTTGCGCCAACAACCTGGCTCTCGAAGCTTCTCTCTGAAGGCTATAAATACTGAACCTGGACCTACGAGCAAAGACTGAATGGAGAAGAGAGGAGAAATTAGTAGATGCTTGTAATTTTTGTAGGTTTTTCTCTAGGTTTTAGTTCTTTAGTCCCTCTTCTTCTTCCCCAGAAATTTTGTAAAGAGAGAGTTTGTAAAAGAGAGAAAGCTTGTGTACATCAAGGAGTGACAACTTGTGAAGTAAGGATTCATCCATTCTCTTCTCTCTACTCTTGCATTTTCTAGTTTACTTGCTTTCTTTATTTCTTGCTTTACTTTCTTGCAATTTAATTCATGCTTTGTTTTACTTTTCTTATGGCTTGTAGCTAACTTTTCTACATGTACTAGCTAACCACTAACCTTGCTAACTACTAACTCATAGGTGATTGCTATCTTTAATCTTGCAAGTTGGATGGTCTTCTCTTCTCCGATGGGTTAAACCCCCCGTCATCCAAGTGAGAAAGTAATTAGATCAACACGCAAGACGAATCTATGCCGATGAATCAACATGAGGCGCGCATTCACTATCACGGAGTTTAGTAAGTTTTGGTAAGGTAGTAAGGTTAGCTAGTCATGGCTTTTTCATTCTAAAGTTTTCATTCTTTTAGTTTTAGTTCCAAAGCAAATCTCTTCTTGATTTCTTTTCCGATTATTTCCATCATGAACATATCCATCCATTCTTTCATTTCTTCTTCATTGTTTTATTCTTCATTCTTTTAAGCATAGAAGAATTCTCGTTTTACATCTTCACTACCTATCGTAAAGCTTCCATCGCGAGCTCTCCCTGAGAATCGACTCGGTATAGCCCATGCTATAACGGAGATAGGAAAGGGTATATCAATCATCTTTTATACATTGTGGAGTGATCAAAGCACTTGAGGTTGTTTCTAAACCTTAACTCTCTTTCCATTGAATACATATATTTGTGCTCTTTTACACTCCATAATACAACACCTTTCCCGTCTAACCAGGGCCCACCAATGTGGCCAAAGTGATGCCTCTTCGACAGTGGATATGTCGAATATCTTACTACAAAGCAAAAAAGTTAGAAATCTGAAAATATCAAAAACACTAAGAGAAGAAGCTTAAACGCGAGTCTCAACATATGACACTCGCTTCAAATTCCCAGAACATGGAGACTTAGACAAAAAAACTGTAAGTGTTAGAGATCAAACGCGAGTCTCAATACATGAGACCCGCGCTTAAAGTCTGTGAGACTCACATGAAGTCCATGTTCAAAACATCAACGCAGGATTCGCGTTTAGAGAATCAAAACACAAGTCCCATGAGACTCGCGTGGATTATCAGAACTTCAAAGAAGTTGAAGGGACGTTTCTGAAATCACCTAGAGGGGGGTGAATAGGTGATGGCTATATGAAATATGGCAATAATGCGGAATTAAAATTCTACTTAACAATTAGCTCAATTAAAAAGACTTGCAATGTAAAAGACAATAAATAGTGCAAGAATTAAAGAGAGTTAGAGTTTAGAGAAAATTGAGCAAACGCAAACACAAGGATATGTTTCCGAGGTTCGAGCCATGCTCTACGTCCCCGCCTTCACACTTGAAGGATTTCCACTATTGTTGATCCCACTGGATCGCCAATACAAGGACATACTTGTCCAATCTCTCGTGATGCCGCAACACCACCGGAGCGCACTAGCTCGTTTGAGGCCGATGCCTCTACAACTTCGCTCAAGAAGAAGGTTGATCACACTTGATCACAAAACGCTCACTTAGCACAATCCTATAACCAATATGTAGAAGTAGAACTTGAGATTGTGAAGTGCAAAAGTCTAGAGTGAAGTAGAAGAATAAGCTTCAAGAAGGTGTTTGGAAATTTTTAGCTTTGTTGAAAATCTTTTCTCAAAAAGAAGACTTGAAAATCTTATGAAAATATCTTGTAAAATTGTTATCTCATCATGTTGAAATGACCACCTATTTATAGGGGATGAAAAGACTGAGAAACAGCCAGAGAAATTCGTTGGGGTGAGATCCCAACAAAATTTGTCAGAAAATAGAGCTGTTGGAGTCTGTCAGAATTTCTGACAGCTAACGATCGACCGGGTCGGTCAACCGTCAACGGTCATATTTCTGACCATTGGGGGACATCGGTCGACCGCCCCGGTCGACCCAAACAAACAGAAAGCACTGTCAAGTGCCCGGTCGACCCGCGCGATCGGCCGACGTGCACACATGCACAGTTGTGCACGTCGGTCGACCCGAGCGGTCGACCGGCCTCTGTCAGATCTGTTAAAACAGATTCTGCAGAAACCAGGAAAAGGATTTGGTTTTGGTCTTATGGTTTAAGGATATTATAAATGAGGTGCTAGACCTAATAAATCTAAGAGTATGATCATAGATCAATACTCAAACATGTTCTATCTTTTTGATAAAAATCCTTTTTAATAAAAACTTATTTTTCCAACAATCGTTTTTCAAAACTTGGTATTTCTAAAACTAATTTTCCAAAACATGATTTTTCTCAAACTATGTTGAAAATACTGAAATGAAAATTCTTTTGAAGCCTTGAAGCAAACTAAGTGTGTGTGAGTGACAATCCCAAATAATCTACTTCTAACATTAGGTTTTGACAAAATGTCTAAAAAGAAAAGTAAAATATAAATCTTGGTCTTTTCTTCAAAGTCTTGATCCCGAAGCTTTCTACCGTGCTTGGCTTGGGAATGCAAATCTTTAGCGGCACCTAAACTTGTGAGTCTTGATCGTGGAGCCGTCAAATCAACTTGTTCTATAACCTGAAATCCTTTTAAACAAAATTGTTAAATACATAACTAAATATGGTTTGTTATCATCAAAATATACATCGAGATATTGGGCTAATGGCCTTTGGGCCAACAATCTCTCCCTTTTTGATGATGACAAAACATATATAGTTATTACAAATATTTTGGGTAGAGACTTCAAGTGAAGCTCCCCCTCAACACATGCATATAATGAAAACATACTCAGGCATAGATAAATGACACAAATAGTAATCAAACATACACAAGTCCATGTCATAAATGATAACACATATATAAAAACTCATGTCCATAACACAAATATATATAGATAAAAGCACATGTCCACAACACAAATATATCAAGTACATGTCCACAATATCAAAATACTAAAAGATGTGTCCACAACACAGAAAATGTCAAGTACAATACCAAAATACTAAAAGGATGTCCAACACAAAGATAATGCAAAATAGAAGCACACAAAATATAAGCCTCTCCATCAATAACTCTCCCCCTTTTTGACATCATCAAATAAGAGGTAGTCACGCAGCACCATCATCGTCCTCATCATCGTCTTCCTCAGACGAGCTCTCCTCAGAATCCCTCTCGGCCATCTGCTCATCACCATCATCATCAGCATCCTCATCAGAAGAAGAACCTGCCTCCTCTGGTTCAATGCCTGCAACACCTGGCTGAGGTGGTGAAACAGCAGAAGGAGCCCTGGTAGGAAATAGAGGGCCGGAGGATGGAAGCGGCCGGGCAAAAGACGTGGGATCAGGACCAAGCATGTTGAGCTTCACAAAGAGTGCCTCAAATTGCGAGTCCATGAATCTCATGGAGTTAGCAAAGTAAGACATATCATTGCGAATGCCCTGAAAGCGCGAGTCCATCTCCGCGCGAAAAGCTGCATCTCGCTGCTCGATCCAAGACTAGTGCTCCTGGATCTGAGAGCGAATCTCAGAAGAGATGAAAGTCTGGAAATCAGGAGATATGGAAAGCCCGAGAGCAGAGGAAGTCCCTGGGGCAGAAGAGGACCCTGGGGCAGATGATGACCCTGGAGCAGGAACAGGAGGAGGCTGCTCATGAGCGACACGACGCATCTGAGCCTGCATCCTCTTAAGAAGGGTGCTATCCATGTTCACATAGGGTTCAGAAGGAGACTCAGAGGAAAGATCAATTCCTAGTTGTGTAAGAAGATGAGAGATGAGCATCCCATAAGGCAAGTGCCTACCGGGCATGCGGATTTGATCAGACGCCATGTGAGAAGCTATGAAATAGGGAAAGTTAATCTTAATGCCTTTGAGAAGGCAATAGACTATCAGTGGAACTGGACCCCTAGCATTGCTATACTCCCCTGACTTGGGTAAAATATTATAGAAGACAAATTTAGCTAAGACTTGGGCGGTGAACGTGAACTTGTTCACCTCCTCATTCCCAACCAAACCGGGGTTGTCATCCCCGTGAATGAAGGTGGACGCGGTGAGCGCAGACTCACCGGCCGGATAATCAAAATCTTGAAGATCAAAAGAGTAAACATCAACTCCTCCAGAGGAGAGATGCAATAAATCAGCAAATTGATCTAGGGGGATATCGATGTCTCTCCCTAGAACTCTGGATCTAACACGATTTGCCTCAAAAGAAAAATTGGAATAGAAGTAAGGCACAAGGGAAGTGTAAATTGGTTCTCTTATGGCCATGAATTGGTCTAGAGAGTTAGTTCTCAAAATGTGGGGGATGTTAAGATGTTCAAAGTCCTGGACAGTGACACATCTCCCAGAAATGATATTCCTTTTTGAAAGGAGGATAAATCTATTTTTCGCACGATCATTGATAAAAGGACGTTTAGGTCTAGGGGTTGAGGATGAGGGAGCCACAGCTTTCCCTTTATCACTTCTAGATCTTTTAGTCATATTGAAAATTTTGGGGAAAATAGAGAGATCTAGGTTGAAATAAATTAGGGCTTGATCTAACAACAAGGAAAACTAAGGATCTTGACAAAAGATTGAAGAACACAACACTAGAGATCAAGATTCACTATAAAAATCTGATTTTTACCTGAAAAGGGGATCAAGAACCCTAGATCTGAAAAACCCTTGAAATCTGACGGAGAAAATCCCTGAAAGTGAAGATCCAACACAAAATAGAGGGAATAGCACTTAGATCTGGAAGGAATTTGAGTGGGGTGAAGAGAATCAAATTTTTGAGAGAGAGAAGAAGAGGATCGGCTGTGAAAAAGTGAGAGAGAGAGAGAGAGAGAGAGAGAGAGAGAGAGAGGAAAAGTGCTTTAAATAAGGCGGTTAGGGCAGAATCTCGATTCACGGTCGACCGGGTCGGTCGACCCAGAAAACCCGAGAAACTCTGCAGACAACAGCGGTCGACCGCACGGGTCGGCCGAGATAACCCGAGACTTCTGACAGAGAAACAGTCGACCGGACGGGTCGGCCGGCAACAGAGAAGAATGAAATAATTTATTCTTCCAGGCAATGTAGGTCGACCGGAACTCAGAGCCGGTCGGCTGGTCTTGCCCAAAAACTGTCAGCAGCAAATGCCCTTAAAAAAAATTTAAATAAATGAATAACAAATAATAGGCTGGATATAATAAACATACTAAATTTAAAAATATGTTTTTAGAAGCTTTAATAGTTATCATATTAACAAAATTCACACAAGACATTTTAATTTTTTTTATTTTCATATAAAAATAAAGATTTAGAGATGTTGAAGCCGAATACCCGGTGAAGGGTTCTGAACTCCATCCTCTTAGATTCCTCTTGAATGAGTTGAGGTGCGTAATTGCCATCTCTAATGTATTTGTTTTAAATATGATTTTTTATAAAATTTATTTTTAGTTTTGACAAAAGGTGCATATAGATATATGATCAAAACAAGACATGTGGACATTCAAAATATGTGACATAAATACAAGATATCAAACAAGGCATATACACATTCATGATAGAAAAGTAGGTTTACACTAACATATGTCAATGAAGCATTAAAGTAAACTAACAATCCTATGCATTTGTGTGTCTATAGCCAAAAATTAAAACTTTTTAAATGGAGAAGTTACCAAACGAGGGTAATCTCCAAAATAGGTGCCTCTATGATAGCGATGCAATCGCGATGAGTTCTTTGAGCTTTGATGCATCCACCACCCGGGCACCGCCTCCCCCTAAGTCTTGGAGGATGAAGATCCACCTGTATCATTTAAGTTTGGTGGGTCTCTTGGTACCCAAATCTTTTTGGGTCCTTTGGGGTTAGTCTCTTGTCGAACCCAAACATGTTTATTAGACATGTTTAGTTTAGCATAACAAAATTTTTCTAAATGGCCTTTGCGGCCACAATGAGTGCAAACATAAATTCTACCACTACCATACATGTATGCATGCTTATGTGTGTGTGCATGTTTCCGTGCATGTTGATGGTGAGTGTGTTTCCCTTGGGTTATTCCTTTGGGAAACCTAGAAGCAAATTTATTTAAATCAAAAGCACACTTCTTTAAAGTATTATCTAAAGTTTCAACACGTTTTTGAATTTCCAAATATTCATTTTTGTTGAGAGATGAAATGGGGGTTTTCCCTTTACAAGATATTTTATATTTTTCAAAATCAATTTTCATTTTCTCAAAAGCATTTGATAAATCATTTTTCTCTTTAAGAACAAGATCAAATTTATTTTTCAAGGAATCATTTTCTTTTTCAATTTCCTATTTTGAGATTGAGAAATCTCATACCTATGTTGCAATTCTTCGAAAATTGAGCAAGTTCATCCATGATTAGCTCATCATCATCAATAGAGGTATCTAAGCATACCTTGGTTGTATCCTCACCTTGTGCCATGAAGCACATATTGGCGGTGTCGATCTCCTCTTCGGAATCCGACTCCGTGTCATCCCAAGTGGCCACCATAGCTTTCTTCTTCTTTGGCCATTCTTTGAGGTTGTAGCTTGAAGAGCGGGGCAATCGGCAATAAGATATCTGATCTTCTTGCAATGGAAGTAAGGATCGGGTTCCTCTCTTTTCTTTTCATATCTTCCTTGAGGTTTCCCTCTTCGGAAGTTGCTTTGCCTCCCCTTTTTGTAGAACATCTTGCCCACCTTTCGGATGAGCATGGCAAAGTCCTCATCGCAATCTTCCGATGAGTCATCCTCTTCATGGATGGTTGGAGTGGCTTTGAAAGCGAGTGCTTTCTTCTTTGGCGCCTCCCTTTCTTCTCTTACTTTCATCTCCATCTCATGTGTCTTGAGATTTTCGATGAAGCCGGAGAAGTCCATCTCCTCCCTATCGTTGAGCTCTTTGAGGGTAGTTTCCTTTACTTCCCAAGATTTGGGAAGAGCTCGAATGACCTTCCGGATCTTTTGGTCATTGTCAATCGTGTCACCTAAAGAAGATAAGGCATTAGTTATCTTAGTGAAACGGGTGAGCATGTCATCAATACATTCATTCTCAAGCATATAAAAGTTCTCATATTGAGAACGAAGCAAGTCAATCTTGGATCTTTTGACTTAGGACGTTCCCTCATGAGTCACAATCAAAACATTCCAAACCTCAAATGCCGATTTACAATTTATGATGCGTGAGAGGTCATCTTCATTTAAAGTTTGGGTTAATGAATATTGAGCCCTAGCATTAGCCTCATAGTCCTTGGTGGTGTCCTCGGACCATGTTCTCTCATCGGTGAGAGGTCCTACCAATTCTTTAATTATAGCCCTAGCAACCCTAACTCATAGGGACTTTAGAAATAGGTTCATCTTGACCTTCCATATAGGGAAGTTCAAGCCATCAAATTTGGGTGGGGACTTGATGCTAGAAAAGTCAATGGATGCCATGAATACAAATGAAGAATGCACAACAAATATAAATGCAACAAAAAGATATAGCCAAATACAAGGATCTCCCTAAGGTGGTTAAACCAAATAGTAGGGTTAGGCTCTGATACCAATTGAAATCACCTAGAGGGGGGGTGAATAGGTGATGGCTATATGAAATATGGCAATAATGCGGAATTAAAATTCTACTTAACAATTAGCTCAATTAAAAAGACTTGCAATGTAAAAGACAATAAATAGTGCAAGAATTAAAGAGAGTTAGAGTTTAGAGAAAATTGAGCAAACGCAAACACGAGGATATGTTTCCGAGGTTCGAGCCACGCTCTACGTCCCCGCCTTCACACTTGAAGGATTTTCACTATTGTTGATCCCACTGGATCGCCAATACAAGGACACACTTGTCTAATCTCTCGTGATGCCGCAACACCACCGGAGCACACTAGCTCGCTTGAGGCCGATGCCTCTACAACTTCGCTCAAGAAGAAGGTTGATCACACTTGATCACAAAACGCTCATTTAGCACAATCCTATAACCAATATGTAGAAGTAGAACTTGGGATTGTGAAGTGCAAAAGTCTAGAGTGAAGTAGAGGAATAAGCTTCAAGAAGGCGTTTGGAAATTTTTGGCTTTGTTGAAAATCTTTTCTCAAAAAGAAGACTTGAAAATCTTATGAAAATATCTTGTAAAATTGTTATCTCATCATGTTGAAATGACCACCTATTTATAGGGGATGAAAAGACTGAGAAATAGCTAGAGAAATTCGTTGGGGTGAGATCCCAATAAAATCTGTCAGAAAATAGAGCTGTTGGAGTCTGTCAGAATTTCTGACAGCTAGCGGTCGATCGGGTCGGTCGACCGTCAACGGTCATATTTCTGACCGTTGGGGGACATCGGTCGACCGCCCCGGTCGACCCAAACAAACAGAGAGCACTATCAAGTGCCCGGTCGACCCGCGCAGTCGGCCGACGTGCACACATGCACAGTTGTGCACGTCGGTCGACCCGAGCGGTCGACCGGCCTCTGTCAGATCTGTTAAAACAGATTCTGCAGAAACCAGGAAAAGGAATTTAGTTTTGGTCTTATGGTTTAAGGATATTATAAATGAGGTGCTAGACCTAATAAATCTAAGAGTATGATCATAGATCAATACTCAAACATGTTCTATCTTTTTGATAAAAATCCTTTTTAATAAAAACTTGTTTTTCCAACAATCGTTGTTCAAAACTTGGTATTTCTAAAACTAATTTTCCAAAACATGATTTTTCTCAAACTATGTTGAAAATACTGAAATGAAAATTCTTTTGAAGCCTTGAAGCAAACTAAGTGTGTGTGAGTGACAATCCCAAATAATCTACTTCTAACATTAGGTTTTGACAAAATGTCTAAAAAGAAAAGTAAAATACAAATCTTGGTCTTTTCTTCAAAGTCTTGATCCCGAAGCTTTCTACCGTGCTTGGCTTGGGAATGCAAATCTTTAGCGGCACCCAAACTTGTGAGTCTTGATCGTGGAGCCGTCAAATCAACTTGTTCTATAACCTGAAATCCTTTTAAACAAAATTGTTAAATACATAACTAAATATGGTTTGTTATCATCAAAATATACATCGAGATATTGGGCTAATGGCCTTTGGGCCAACAGTTTCCCTTGAAACACAATTGACAAAGCCAATGTCCCACCTGAGATAGGCGCTGCCTGAGGCATATCAATAAAACACAAATATATCAAGCATATAAAAAGCTAAACAATATAAGATGCAAGAAATATAAACACAAGTGGGGGAGAGAGAGAGAGAGAGATGAGCAATCACAAACACGAGAGAATTGTTTCAAGGTTCAAGCGCACTTGCTCTATGTCCCCGCCTTCAACACTATGAAGAATTTCCACTATGATCGATCTCGCAAGATCACTCACTTATTGCGGCAACACCTACAATGAGCTCTCTCAAGAATTCTTGGACCTGCAAGTCCCTCACTTGTTCTCTCAAGAACAACACACGCAAGCACACTGGCTTGCTGGCCCACACATCTACACCGAGCTCCCATAAGAACTCATCACAACGCGAACCCACAAGTTCGCCTCCTCAAATATAAAGATAAAAACTTGGTAATCTCTAACTTTGATTACCAAAAACACTCTCACAATAAATGATCCCTAGAGGATAAATATAACAATGAAAAGCTCAAGTTTGTGTAAGAAAATAAGGTAGATTGAGTAGTAGAAAACTCAAGAAATCTCTTTTGAAAACACTCTTAAAAACTGTCCTTTTGATATGGAAGTTTTAATCCAAAACCATATGGAGAAAAACCTAAGAGAGATGAAAAAAACTGGCTCTAAAACTTCTCTAAAATCTTATCTAAAACTGCCCAAGGGAACCCCATTTTATAGGGTTCAGAAAACTAGTCGTTAGGCTCAGTTTTCTGGCCAAACTGACCGGCCGGTCGACCAGCCAACGGTTATTTTTATGACCGTTGGGGTTGCCAGTCGACCGCCCAGTCGATCGCAGCCAGGTCTTGACTTGTCGATCGACCGACTAGTCGACCGAGGCAAGAACCAGAGAGCATTGCTCTCTGGCCGGTCGACCGGGGCCACATCTAGAGAGTGAATCATCTAGATTGGTAGACCGCCCAGCCAACCAGGCCTCAAGCCATGGCTTGTGTACGTTGATGTGCACATCGATCGACTACTCGGTCGACCGACTTCTGGCTCAGCCGACCAGTCGGTTGACCGCCAGAAGCCCAGGTTTGGGATATTTTAGGGATTAATACTTGGTCTTTTAACATCCTATAAAATCTTATAAAATCACATAAAATTCACAAAAATCAGTTTATTGAAATACTTTGAAATTCAAATATGTGTGATCAAAAATCAACACATATTACTAACAAGTTGAACTATTTTGGCGATATAGAAATTCAACTTTAAATCAGAAACTGTATTTTTCAAAAACCAAACTTCTAATGAAAAATACGATTTTTTCAAAACTTGTTCAAATATAAAAATAAGATATTTTAAACACTTTTGAAGCTTATTGTGTATGGATATGATCCAATACACATATAAAATGAAATATCTATGTTTTTGATAATAGGCTCTAAACAAAGTTTTGACATAAACAAAACTTGAACACATGATATAGAAATATCAAATAAGTTTTTTTAAACATTTGAACCAACAATGTGTATGAATGAAATCCAAAACACATATAAAATATATAAATTTATTTTGATAAACTCTATTCATAAAACATAAAGATATCTACTTTGAAGCTCAAAACCAAAATGGTATTTTCTATAATCAAAATTACTTATGAAAACACATATAAATTTTGTGTTGGCCCAAAAGCCCATCACTCTAGTTTTGATGATGATTAACTCATGTAGTTATAGTACTAATGATCTTGTGTTTAATTAGTCTCAGATTTGTGATCAAGATCTTAGTAGGTGTTTAGCTTCAACAAAGGATTTCAAGTCAAGTTTTGGAGCTAGCACGTGTTGATTCAAGAGCTTATGCATCAAGACCATATCAAGTACTCAAGAGGAGTCTAGCTCATTGGATCTTATTTTGGACCAAGTCAAGAAGGAGAAGAAGACTTTAAGTGAAGACCTTTAAGAGAAGACTTGTGTCTAGGTTTGTTTTTAATAAGATTTTGTTTTTAGATAAAATGTAAAGGATAGATTAGTTGGTGGATTGCTCAAGTATCATATACACTCACACACAAGATTAGATAAGTTTTTATAAAAGAATTTTCATTTTGAAAAAAATACAAAAGAGTTCTCATTTTGGAAAAATACCGTTTTGATTTTTGGAGTTTCATATATACATGTGTTTTAACCAAAACTATTTTAGAGCTTATTGTCAAAAATATAGATATTTCATCATATATGTGTAGTGGATCATATCTATACACACTAAGCTTCAAAAGTATTTAAAATATCTTGTTTTTGTATTTGGAGAAGCTTTGAAAAAATCAATTTGAAAAAATACGGATTTTGTTTAAAGCCAAAATTTTCATAACACAAAAATAGTTTAAAATATTTGTAACATGTTTTGATTTTACTCAAACATATTTTTATATCAAAGTATAATACAGAACTTATTTTTATAGATTTTTAGAGAATTTATGGGATTTTATTAAAGGTAAAAATGACAAGTTTTTAAATCCCTAAGTTGCTGTTTTTGGCTTTCTGCCGGTCGACCGCAACAGTCGACCGACGTGCACAAAACGTGCACGGCCAGGGCCGATCGACCGCACGATCGACCTGCTCTCTGGAAATGGTCCGGTCGACCGGGCGATCGACCGTTGGGCCATTGCCCTGAAGGCGGTCAACCGGGCGGTCGACGACCTTCCCAACGGTCAAAAAATCGACCGTTGCCGGTCAACTGGGTGGTCGACCACAGCAGCGTCAGCTGCTAATTTGGACCCCAACGGCTAATTTTTAGCCTATAAATGGGGTTCCCATGGGCTGTTTTAGACAAGATTTTTGGAGAGTTTCAAAGCCAGTTTTTCCTATCTATTGTAGAGGTTTTCTCCACTTGTTTTAGAGCAAATACTTCCATTCAAAAGGAGAGTTTATCAAGAGGTTTTCAAAAGTGATTCTTTGAGTTTTTCACCACCACATAAATCCTTGTTTTTCTCACACATACTTGAGCTTTCCATTGCTAAATCCATCCTATAGGAGAGTTGTTGTGAGAGTGATTTTAGGTGATCAAAGTGTTATGATCACCAAAGTGTTCTACTTTGTATTTAAGGAGGCGGACTTGCGGGTTCGCGTTGTTTTGGGTTCTAGTGAGAACTAGGTGTAGAGGTGCGGCCTCGGCAAGCTTGCGTGCTTGCGTGTGTTGTTCTTGAGGGAACAAGAGAGGGACTAGAGAGTCCAAAGGAGTTCTAGTGTGAATTCGCTTGTAGGTGTTGCGGCACTGAGTGATCCGGTGGGATCATTTTTTAGTGAAAATCCTTCATAGTGTTGAAGGCGGGGACGTAGAGCAAGGGTGCTCGAACCTCGAAACAAATCTCCCGTGTTTGCGATTGCTCTCTCTCTATCTCTTACTTGTGTTTATATCTTGCTTATGCTTATCGCTCATATCTTTTACATGCTTGATATATTGTGTGCTTAATTGTTATATGCTTGGGATTGTTTTGCTCACACTTGTATTCAACCAACAGAGCCATAGTGGCACCTCAACTCTTATCTAGAGGAATCTTGAGGAGATAGTCCAGAGCCCTTCATGAGGAATCCGGCTACACTCTTGTGTTAAACCTTGTGTGTTTAGCTTAAGATTTTTAGTTTGCATAAATAGTTTTAATTCCGCATTAATTCATCATTATGTTAGCTAGTCACCTATTCACCCCCTTTAGGTGATTCATTTTGTATGCGTGCATATGAGCTTGAGCAATCCACAACTAATCTATCCTTTATATTTTATCTAAAAATAAAATCTTAACACTTACAAACTCGACCCAAGTCTTGAAAATCTTCTTCTCCATCTTGACGTGGTCCAAACCTTGGTCCAAAGAGCTAGACTCCTCTTGAGTACTTGATGCGATCTTGATGCGTAAACTCTTGAATCAACACGTGCTAGCTTCAAAACTTGACTTCGAATCTTTTGTTGAAGCTAAACACTGACTAAGTCTTGATCAAATATTTAAAACTATATAAACATAAGGTCATTAGTACTATAACTATATGAGTTAATCATCATCAAAACTAGAGTGATGGGTCTTTGGGCCAACAGAAAGATGCTGGGACTTTTATAGACCAATCAATGGTCGAGATTCGTGACGCAAATCTTGGATCTCAATCTAAGCTTAAAACACGGCGCTTGGGATGCCCGTGTTTTCAAACGAAGGTCGCGTCTCTAAGCTTGCAACGCGGCCTTCGCATTTCAAACGAAACACAACTACCAAATGAAGGTCACGTCTACATAAATGAAGGTCGCGTCCAAAAGTCACAAAAAGCAATGGTCACGTCTCACATGAGAGTTGCATTCTCTCGAATACAAGAAGTGTGTTCTCGCTTTTGCAACAGTGACAGTACACTAGAAAAAGAAATTGATGACTCAATCAGTTTAAACAGTATACTGACAAACAAATCAAAGCTTAGAGAAGTTTTAGACTACATTTCTAGTTACTTACAATGATCTTCGCTAGGGGCTTCAAGTAGTTTAATAGTACACTCACAAAGATCAGAATCAAGACAGTATCAAGTTTAGGACACTTCAAAAGATTGTTGGTACAATCACAAAAGTCCAAGTCAACATGAAGCCCTAAGTATATCAAAAATCTTCCCAGTCAACCACGGAGTTTCAAAAAATTGGAGGGGGTTCTGTAGGTTGTCAAAAAATTACTGATGACAAAGTCGCCAACGCGAGCCTCGCGCCAAACACGAGCCTCGCGCCAAAACAGAAAGTCCCATTCCAATACCAAATGCGAGTCTCATGCTTAATGCGGAGGTCACGTTTAAATTCCAAATACGAAATTCGCTCTTCATCAACAGATGCAAGGGTCGCATTCCTTCTTCAAACACTGACCTCAATTAAGGTCGTATTTCAACATCAAACGCGGGCCTGTAAGCTTCGCATTTCTAATGTAACTGATAGCCACAAAGACTGGGTCAGATATACGCACTTCTCCCACTTAATGAGGGATTAATCCTTATTAATGCAGAGAATTAAAGGGCAGTTACACCCTAACATTCTCTATAAATAGCTATGGAAAGATCTAGAAAACCCACGAAGAAAAGGAGAGAAGAAAAGAAAGAGAAGAAAGGACTCTTATCAAACTTGTGCTAACAAGTTTATTCAATCTCCTTGAGAGTTCGGCTATTGATTAAAGTTCATACTTTATTTAGAGCTCTGAAAAGGTATGCAAAAAATTCCAAGATCAAGCTCCCAACTCGGCGTCAACGGAGAACAAGAATCACTCTTCATTGTTACATGAAGAATATGGAACTAAACAAAGGGGAGATTCATCATTCTTCTCTCTTTAGTAATCGGACATTGATCCGTTGTAATTCTCTTTTCAATCAATTAAAAGTTTTTACATGGATTTTTAGAGAAATAGTAACCACTTAGAATGGTGGGCCCTCAATGTGGGTGAAACTTCAAATAACAAAGGTTCTAGTATCAGTATCGTCCTGGCAACTCCTGAAGGATCCATCATTGAGCAGTCCTACACCCTCGGCTTCCCTGCTAACAATGAAGCCTAGTACAAAGCTATTATTGCCAGCCTCAAGAAGGAAGCAACACTCAGAGTCTTTGGCCTCGAGGTCCGATATGACTCGCTGCTGGTGGTAAGCCAAGTCAACAAGCAGAATACAGCAAATGATGAATGGATGGCGGCATAACTTCAACTCGTTCTCAGTTTGAAGTCCAAGTTTCCCTGATGCATTTCAAACAAGTCCCTCAGTCGGAAAACAATCATGTTGATTTCTTGGCCAACCTAACATCAGTCATAGAATACCAATTTTGGAGGGAGATCCTTATCGAGTACAATGCAAAGCCAAGCATCCAACAATTGGGAGGCGAAATGGTCCGCTTGGACACCATCCCGGGATGGAGAGATCCCTTGTCGCCTACCTAAATGATGAGGTGCTGCCTAACGATAAAGTCAAAGCATAGAAGCTTTAACACTTGGCCACCATTGATTGAGTATAAATCTGAATACAAAAAATACAGAATATTAGAAATATAGAACAGAAATGTAAGTACTCAATACTACCACTATAGCAAGTGGCTATGCAGGTCATGATCCACAAGGAGGGACTACGGATGAAAGCTTTTAAAAGTTTCCTTAAGTTCACAAAAAATGGTTAAAGTTCTTCTTTTAGTTCTTGAAAAAAAAAGGAAATAAGTTATGTTAATTGTAAAGAAAGTGGTGGATTGAGAAGGTGGAGAAAAATAGAAAATGATTTTGTACAAAGAATGTAAAAAATAATGAATAGAGTTGAGAGATGGTGATGTTGGTGATCTAAACTAAAAATTAAGAGAAAAAAAGTTAAAACCCTAAAAAATACTTACTTACCTCTTTGGTGCTTGCTTACCTTTAACTCGTATCAATGATGTACCTTTGTTTGAAGGTGAGCGAAGTATGGCAAATAGGTTCTTCCCCATTTCCGATTTAGACTATAAAATGAAGGGGCAAGATACACTACGATAGGAATGGCTATCCATCACCATAAGCCATCAAGGCGCTTTCAAGGGCAAGGCAACTTCGAGACTATCAGAGTCATTTGGATTCACAAACACAAAAGAGGGAAGCAAACAAAAACAAGAGTAAAGAAGAAAAGAAACATCGATTTGATTCAAATAATAATGAAAAAAAAGACTTACTTACACCGGTATCACTCTCAGTACAACCTTTGCTCTTATTCCTCCATGAAACTCTTCTATCCTCTCAGTTACACAAATAAATTAAAAATTACATAAAAGAAAACAAAAAACCTAAGTTATAACTACATAATAGCCTAACTTCTACTCTCTGCTTGATTGTCCCTTTGCCTCTGAATTTGCAGGTATTTATAGGAGAAATGGGGAGGGAAAAGCGCGCTTGAGGATGAGACCAAATCGTTATCTCAACCAAAACAAGATCTTCTGATATGGTTGGGATAAGGTTGGAGATATGAATAAAATCACTTGCTAAATGAAAGATCTTTTGATAAGGTTGGAGATAATATTAGAGATAAATAATTGTTTATCCATTGATCTTCAGTTGGATTGTATCTTATCTCTCTAAAGTTTTTAATATACATCCCAATCCTTTAGATATCTGATAGGGTTGCCTTTGGACTTCTAGATTTGCCTTTATCCTCACTGCCCTCGTTGATTCTCTAAGCTAACTAATTTGATCTTTAAAAATCTTATTTTAATTGAGTTAGATCTGGGTTTATCCTCTCTGATATGCTCAATCTTCAGTTGTAATTTAAATCCTCCTAAGAATCTGATTTAGTTGGCTTAGATTTGTGATTTATCTTCTCCCATCATATCCTGCATAAATTAGGCATTAAGATAGTATAATTGCAAGATTTATTACAGAATGAGTGTAGGAATGTAATAATAAATATGCAATATATGTGTCCAAATACACCCTCACACCTATCCTTTTCTTATTATCAAGAAAACAATAAAATAGAACTAACCTAACTCACTTTCGTAGGAATCACGGTTGTACTTAGCATGTGCAACAAGCCGTTAAAACCTCTAGGTTATCCCTAGAGGATGAGTTTTATCTCGTGAGGGTTTTCAGTAGATTACACCCACAAATCTATTAAAAAGATAGAAATAAAGTGTTAGTATTTTTGAAAACTATTTTGAAAAGGAGAACAAATATTTGAAGTATTATTGTAAGAGTTCAAGTAATTTATAAGTTATAGGAAAATCAAAAATTTTCATTCCTATACTTAGTCTCTATTCAAAAGCTTGTTAACAATCAAGATAAAGAGTCAAATTGTATTTCTCATCTAGTCTATTATTTTACCCTAAGTCATATGCAGCTTTGTAATCATGAAATTTTGAGTTGGGTTCTTTAACTCTAACTCTTATGCCTTATTTTCTTTCTTTTTTTAAATATTTTTGGTGGTATTATTTCTTAGTTCTATTAGGCTTTTAATCTACCCATGTAATGAGCCTTTAGTCAGTAGTACCCAAACCGGACGATCTTAGGGCACCGGGTGAGAACACACCCCAAGGACTTTAAGGACTTGAGCAAATAAGGCCACAAAACTAAGGATTTTTATTTATAAGATGTACTTCTTTTAGGCGTGAATACTTATGCTTTATGAGGCACAAATACCCAGCTTAATCACAGGATTTTTTATATATATCATTTTTTTATAAGGCATAAGAATTTTTAGTTTTGAATCCTAAGTGTGTAAGTGTATAAAATGTGCATATTTCATTAAGGTAAATATCAAAACTAAATTACTTTTTTAAATTTTTTTCCTAATACTAAAAATCAAACAAATAATCTTATTTTGACTAAGTAGATATCCTAATTATGGTTCTCCTATTCCATAAAATTAACTTAATTTCTTATAAAAAAATAGGTCAAAATATTGTTTCTCTTTTCAAAAAGCTTTTAAAGCAAAGAAAATGTTAATTTCTTTTTTAATAAAAAGAAAATCTAAGTTATGTTAGAACCCTCCCCCACATTTATCTCATGCATTGTCCTCAATATATGAATTAATGCACAAATGCATGAAAAAGAAGAAAGGGAAGGAAAATTGTTACCTCAAGGTGGCAGTTCCGGTGGTGGTCGAATTAAGTCAATCATTTCTGCCCAATCTAAATGACTTGGATTATCTTGAAACCCACTTTATTGACCTATTTTTTATGTACCTAATTATAATCTCTAGTATGAATAGGATCATGAGAGATCCTATCATGAAACTTATTCCTTTACATGACCACTCGGAATCATTATGGTTTATACCTATGTCCAATAAAAGAATGTGACTTGGTGGAATGGTTGACTTGGGCTTAAGAGTGATAGGTTCGGGAACTAATACTAACTCAGAAAAATTAACTTTGGGTTCGAAAGTCAGTTTTGGTTCAAGAGTTGAGTCCAAATCAAAGAATTCAATTTACATTATTTTCCCATCAATGGAATGTGTCTCTCCAAAATTGGTGATTCGATTTCTAGATTTATGGGTACAGCAATAAATGTTGGCTCAGGAAATTGGTCCAAATTGGATAAAGATACCGGAGTCAACATAGGTTCGAAGATGGGAACTGAATCATAAGGTTGGGGATCGGGGTCACATTCACATTCAAGTTCTATTTCATTGAAATGAAAACTTGCCAAATTGTTAATGTGTTGATATTGGTCAAGTTAAAGTTTGTATGGTGAAATTGAATCTTGGTTAAAGTCTTCAAGACACCATGATTCTTAATTTTCATCAATATGGTTAGGGCAATTGGGAATGGTCGAACATGTATTAGGTAGAGTTTTCTCATTCCTATCTTTCACTATGTTGATCAAATGACTCATTTGTACTTCTAACCTATTAACAGATTGAAAAAAAATCATTTTCAAACTGAATCAGGTTTTTCATACTCCCATCTGAGTCTATAGGTTCTTCTTCTTGTTGTGGGACTTGGAATATGGAGTAAGGATATTGGATTTGGGAGTCTTGTGGGAATTGTAAGTTTATTATTTTCAGCTTTTATTTTTGGGACTCAATCATGGCTTCTATACTTTTCATAGCCTCAGATTTTTCTTCTATTGGTTGATCATGACTTGAAAAATTATAGACTGAATGTTAGAATAGTGGTTGACAATATGACTCAGGGGAGTAGTATCCCCATTGACTCTGTGAAGAGTGGTGATGATTATTGCAGTCTTGTTCATAGTCTTGGGATTCGGCCATGTATTGATTCGGATAAGACCAATCTGGCACACTTGGTTGCTTAAAGTTATGATAAGCCAGGTTAGTAATATCTGAGTCGAAAGAGGTTGGGGTGTAATATGGATTACCATTAAAATTAGAAAAATTATTGTTATAAGCCATATCACACAAGAAATATCAAAAACAAATAAATAAACAAAAGAGAAAATTTTAGTCTAAGTTAGGGTAAACCTTAGACCTAGACGACTCCTAACTGGTTAGACTGTCCACGGGGGTATATTGTAGAATCTGACTACAAGTTAATCGATCAGGTAGGGGCAAGATTTGTGGGAGGTATCCGTACTTAATAGCCACGGGCCTAATTAAGCCAAACTACCAGCTTTCGAGGTTTCGCCTTTCAATCCCTAACCTTTGATACCGATTTACCAAGAGTCAAATTCTAATCAACTTCCCCCTTAGGTTAGTCTCCTATTAAGTCTGAGATGTCCCTAGGGCCAACATCTACTTAGTTTTAGTTAGGCTTGGGTTAGTAAATGAGGGATTGTTTATAGGCTAAGGAAGGGTAATGACTTCTCCACCTTATCTTGTTTATAGGACAAGCCCTTAAATAATTTAGTGTAACGTGTACATGAAAAGCAACACTCAAGCAATGTAAACAATTCAAAAGTGTTCCTATACTATATGCTATACACATGTACCGTTGCTCCAGCACTCTTCAATAGTAATGTAAAATGTAAACGAATTAGACATGTGCCTAAATGAAAAGTCTAAACTATTTTACCATTTAACAATCATTAATTTACTGTTGAGGTTAGAAAGTATGTACAGTGAGTTAAACAAGAAAGTAAATAACTGCAGAAATTTAACTTTGTAATTCAACTAACCTGCAAAAAATGCAGGATAGTAGTTCACTCAGATGACCGTGGGGATGTAGCAAATCTGAGGGCTTCTGGGTTCTACTTTCTTGAGCAGAGTTCAAGGCCACTTATATGTCCAATGCAGCAAAAAAAAAATTTATTATTAAACCTGCACACTTAAGAATAGCGAAGAAAGTTAATCAATAAAGTAAACAAAAAAGAGTTACTTACCATCTCTCCCCGGTAATGGCGCCAAAATTTGATTGAGTTGGAACATGCATACAAGAAAATACAGATTTCAAGAATACAGAACAAAAGTGCAAGTACTCAATACTACCGCTACAACAAGTGACTATGCAGGTTGTAATCCACAAAGAGGGACTAGCGATGGAAGTTTTTAAAAGTTCTCTTAAGTTCACAAAAATGGTTAAAGTTCTTCTTTTAGTTCTTGAAAAGAAAAGGAAAATAAGTTATGTTAAACTGTGCAAAAAGTGGTAGGTTGAGAAGGTGGAGAAAAATAGAAAATGATTTTGTACAAAGAAAATGAAAGATAATGAATAGAATTGAGAGATTGTGATATTGGTAATCTATACTAAAAATTAAAAGAAAGAAAGTTAAACCCTAAAAAATACTTACTTACCTCTTCGGTGCTTGCTTACCTTTGACCTGTATCGACGATGTATCTTTGTTTGAAGGCAAGCGAAGTATGACAAATGGGATGTTCCCCATTCCCGATTTATACTACGAAATGAAGGGGCAAGCTACACTACCATAGGAATAGTTATCCATCACCATAAGCCATCAACGACGCTTGTAAGGGAACGGCAACTTCAAGGCTATCGGAGTTATTTGGATTCACAAACACAGAAAAGGGAAGCAAACAAAAACAAGAGTAAAGAAGAAAAGAAAATTTGATTTGATTCAAATAACAATGAAAGAAAAGACTTACTTACACCGGTGTCACCCGCAGTACAAGTTTTGCTCTCATTTCTCCATGAAACTCTCCTCCTAGTTACATAAATAAAACAAAAATTACATAAACGAAAACAAAAAACCTAAGTTACAAACTTCAAAATAGCCTAACTTCTACTCCCTGCTTGATAATCCCTTTGCCTCTGAATTTGCAGGTATTTATAGGAGAAATAGGGAGGGGAGAGCGCGCTTGAGGATGAGACTAAATCACTATCTCAACAAAAAAAGATCTTTGCATAAGGAAGGAGATATGGACAAGATCGCTTACCAACAGAAAAGATCTTTTGATAAGGTTGGAGATAATGTTGGAGATAAATATTTATTTATCCCTTGATCTTCAGTTGGATTTTGCCTTATCTCTCTAAATCTTTTAAATATACTTCCCAATCCTTTAGAAATCCCTTTGTATATTGATAGGGTTGCCTTTGGACTTTTGAATTTGCCTCTATCCTCATTTATCCTCATTGATTCTCGAAGCTAACTAAGTAGAACTTCAAAAATCTGATTTTAACTGAATTAGATCTGGGTTTATCCTCTCTGATATGCTCAATCTTCAATTATGATTTAAATCCTCCTAAGAATCTGATTTAGTTGGCTTGAATTTGTGATTTATCTTCTCACATCATATCCTACACAAATTAGATATTAAGCAGTATAATTGCAAGATTTATTACAGAATAGGTGTAGGAATGTAATAACAAATATGCAATATATGTTTCCAAACAACCACGTACATTCTCCTAGGGATGTCCTGTACAAGAAGTCCTACTATAAGTTTCATTCCGACCCCTATTTAAAATATCTCGGGCCGGGAGATTCACGATGGTGACTAAAGGAATCACAAGGGAGGACGATTCCTTGCTCACAAAGTCATAAATCAGGGTATTATTAGCCCAAGATGTTGAGCGATGCCAAAGGGTATGTGATGCCCACAATGCCAAAGATTCGCTCCTTCCTCAAGCAGGCCAAGTATGGACATCATACATTACGGAGTCTCTGGCTCTTCATCCTATGGAACTGGATGTGGTGGGCCCATTTTTCGAGCACAATCTCAGTTTTGGTTCATGTTGGTCGCAACCACTACTTCACTAAATGGATAGAAGTTGTGCTTCTCTCTGAAGTCAACGGACAGCAAGTGATCCAGTTCCTCTAAAAAAAATTTATTTGTCATTTTGGCCTACCGCAAATCATCATCTCCGATAAGGGAACGAACTTCTCCAGCAAGGAAGTGGCTACCTTCTATTTCAAGTATAAGATCGCCCACCAATTCTTTACGCCATACTACCCATAGGGCAATGGTCAAGCTGAGATAAGCAATCACACTATCCTTGACAACCTGTGCAAGAGCCTTGGTAAGACTAAGGGAAATAGGTCGAGAAACTTCCTGGAGTGCTCTGGGCATACTAAACCATGAAGCGCATCCCCACGGGCGGGACTTCATTCTCATTAGCCTATGGGATGGAGGCCATCATCCTGATCGATATTTATATGTCGATGCACCGTACGAATTAGGTCGATTGGATCATAATGCCACCTAGCTCCAACTAGCACAAGATCAATTTGAAGACAGGTGGAGACAGTCACAATCCGGATCTCAACTATCAACAATAGGATCGCACATCTCAAGAAGGTGAAGGCTCATGAATGCTAGATTAGTGACTTGGTCTTGAAACATGTCAACCGGAGTACTGAGGGGAAAAATGTGAGAAAGCTCGGAGCTAACTGGGAAGGGCCTTACACTGCTGTTGTAAAAGGAGGCAAAGATTCCTACACTTTAACCAACCAAGGCAAGAAGATACTCAATAAGCAATGGAATTCTTTTCATCTGTAATGATATTATGTATAAACAATCAACTATTTCAATGAAAAGAATCATCATTGCAAACCACTTCTCTTTGTTTCGAGCACACGCATTTATGATGACTTTCTTCAATAGCCTATAACGGGTCTGCACCTTGATGGCTAAAGCCTACATGGAGACTCTCCTAAAAGATGAAAGTCCTCCAGACGTCTAGTCTTATAGTCTATACGGGCCTTACCCTGATGGTTAAAGCCAACACGAAGACTCACTAGAAAGATAGAAGTGCTCCTGATGGCTACTTCAACACCCTATAGCGGATCCTTACCTTGACGACTAAATTCTACATAGAAACTGTCCTAAAAGACAGAAGTCATCTTGACGCTCTCTAACAGCCTATAACGGGTCCTTACCATGGTAGCTAAAGCCTACACAAAGACTCTCCTAAAAGATGGAGTCCTCCTAACGGCTAATCTTACAGCCTATAGTGGGTTTTTACCCTGATGGCCAAAGCCTACACAGAGACTCTTCTGAAAAACAAAAGTGCTCCTGACGGCTCCTTCAATAGTATATAGTGAGTCCTTACCTTGACAGTTAAAGCCTACATGGAGATTCTCTTGAAAGACGAAAATGCTCATGATGGCTACTTCAACAACCTATAGCAGGACATTACCCTGACGGTTAAAGCTCACACGGAGACTCTCCTGAAAGATGAAAGTGCTTCTAATGACAACAACCTATAGCGGATCATTACCCTGATGACTAAACCCTGCACGGAGACTCTCCGAAAAGATAGAAATGCTCATGATGGCTACATCAATAGCCTATAGCGGGTCTTTACCCTAATGGCTAAATCCTACAAGGAGACTCTCCTGAAAGACAAAAGTTTTCCTGACGGCTAAAAGAACAGCCTATAGCGGGTCCCTACCATGACGGTTAAAGCCTACACGAAGACTCTCATGAAAGATGGAAGTTCTCCTGATAGCTACTCTTACCATCTATAATGGGTCCTTACTCTGACGGAGCCTACACAGACTCTCCAGAAAGACAGAAGTGCTCTTGATGGCTACTTCAATAGCCTGTAAGGGTCCTTATCCTGAAGCTAAAGCCTACACGAAGACTCTTCTGAAAGACGAAAGTTCTTCTAATGGCTACTCTAACTGCCTATAGTGAATCCTTATTCTGATGGCTAAAACCTACATGGAGACTCTCCTGAAAAATGAAAGTCCTCCTAACGGCTACTCTAATAGCCTATAGCGGGTTCTTATCCTGACGGCTAAAGCCCACACGGAGGCTCTCTTGAAAGACAAAAGTCTTCCTGACGGCTACTCTTACAACCTATAGCGGGTCCTTATGCTGACGCTTAAAGCCTACATGAAGACTCTCCTAAAAGACATAAGTCCTCTTGACTACTACTTCAACAAGCTTATTGCGACTCTCACTCTAGAGGCTAAAAGTTTACAGCTCAAACCATTCTAACAACCGATCACAAGGACTTGGGTTTCCAACATGATACCAGCTCACAGATGAAGAACCAACCTATAATAAATGACTATGGTGTTCCACAGCTAAACAAAGACACAAAAGGACAAGGCAAGTTCTATATGCATAACTCATGCTCACTGTTGAGGATCGAACATTGGTTCCCGTGCCAGAGTCCAATGATCAAACTAGTGTAATGCATTGGCATAGTTACCCAAATGAGGTTCTAAATTCCAAACATAATTGCATTACCACCTATGCCGCTCTCCCAAACCCCTAACACGAGTTGAAGAGCGAAGGTTTGAAAGGTCACAATGAAGTCGATCAGCTTCTTGCTACAACTCTGATCGGATATCACGGAAGCTCTCATTGTTTCCTATTTCAATGTTGAGAGTAGTCGAAAGATAATTGCAAAATCAAAAAGTTAAGAATTACCGTGTAGCTTTGGGCTAACGGGTCGTGTCCACGAGGAGGAATGCGATGAAAGCTTTTCAGTGTTTTGTTTTGAAAACTAAGAATGGTGCTAGTTTTTTAGTTGAAAAGATAATGGAAAGAAGGGAAATGCTTAAAAGAAAAATTGTAAATTTGGAGAAGGCTTTGGAAAAGGTGATTTAAAAAGCTTTGAAAAGTGATTTGTTATTTTTTAATATAAGAAGGAGAAGATCTGGGCTCACTACTTTTTAACTCAACTAGGTACTTATCTTAAGAACATTTGAGTGCATCACTGTTATCATAAGCAAAAACCTTTATTTTCTTTTAATGTCCAAGTAAAACAAATAAGATGGTTTCATTTAAATCTTAAGCCCTTTCGTTACAAATCATTAAAAAGAGAATGTTAAACCATCAAGTGCGAAGAAGTAAGTATGGAATAAAAACAGTTCAAAAAGATTTATACTTTGAAAGTCCAAGTTTAAAATAAAGACATCCTCATGTGCTTTCAAGAACAAAGTTTAACTAAGGTACTTTCTGATTCAAAAAGTGTTGCTTTCATGAAAATTAGTCAAGAGAGAGGTGATAGACAAGATCAATTAGTGAGCCCAGAAAACGATTTAGCTACTCATTATGAACTGAAAACAAATAAGAGAATGACAATTAAACATGAAATACCGAATTCGAGTTGAGTTGAATAAGCAAGTAGAAGCTCCATTGATTTTCACTTCAAAGTCGAATTACACACTCAATTCCCCTCTTCTCTTTTTGTTGGTCTAAACTAAAAAAATAAATAGAAGATACAACTTCTCCGAACTATCTAACAATGCTCCTAAAACCCTAAAGAATAAACAAAATTTCTAATCCTAATCTTCGCTCTTTTCTTCTCTGTTGAAAATGGTATTTATAGGAAAAAAACCAGAGAGGAGAGGTCATAGGAAGATTGGGGAGCAAACGCTCCCCCAACAGTTTCAACAAGGATGCTTAAACGCGGCTAGGGTCGCGTTTCCGCAGCCCTGGTGTGGCCAGGTGGCCACATCGAATTAGTGGATGTTCCCGTTTGGTGATTCCCTTTTATCTCCTGCTGGTTTTCCCGTTTCTGTTCCAGGATTTGACGAAACAGCTTTTAATTATTGGCTTCAACTGCTTGATTTGGGAAGATTCATTTCACCCAGTTTTCAACCTCTCTGATTTGCCAGGATCTGCCCTGATTTCCTGATTTCGAATTTATTCTGAATTAAATCAGAATTTGATGGGCTTTTGGGCTCGTTTCTCTTTCCTATCCTTTAGCAATGGGCCTACATTCAACAAAGAAGAATAAGACTTATTAATATAATTTATTAGATGAAAAACATGGTAATGTGACAATATATATGCAATATATGTGACTGATCACACCCCCACACTTATCTTTTGCTCGCCCTCGAGCAAAACATCAAATCTAATCCTAATCAATTATTAGACCACTTTCGCAGGTCACTCGATTGCACTGAGCTTCTGCAACAAGCCGTTAAACCTCTAGGTTACCCCTAAAGGACGAGTTTGTCTCGTGAGGGTTTCAGTGGATTGCGCCCACAAAATTCATAAAGAAAGAGAAAAAAGTTAGTAATTTCGAAAAGCATTTTGAAAAGAGAAAATATTTGAAATATATTTGTGAGAGTTTAAGTAATCTATAAGTTATAGGAATATCAAAATTTTCATTCCTAAACTTAGTCTCTATTCAAAAACATGTCATTAATCAAAGTACGGAGTCAAATTGTATTTCTCATCTAGTCTATTACTATACCCTGAGTCATATGCACCATCATGACTGTGAAGTTTAACTAAGGATTCTTTAACATTAACTCCTATGCCTTATTTATATTTATTTTTGGTGGTATTTATTCCTCAATTCCATTAGGCTTTCTAATCTGCCCATGTAACTGTTGGCCCAAAGGCCCATCACTCTAGTTTTAATGATGATCAACTCATGTAGTTATAGTACAATGATCTTATGTTTATTTAGTTTCAGATTTGTGATCAAGATCTTAGTAGGTGTGTAGCTTCAACAAAGGATTTAAAGTCGAGTTTTGGAGCTAGCACGGTTTGATTCAAGAGCTTGTGCATCAAGACCACATCAAGTACTCAAGAGGAGTCTAGCTCTTTGGATCGTGTTTGGACCAAGTCAAGAAGATGTAAAGACTTCAAGATCAAGACTTGTATCTAGGTTTTGTTTTTATAAGATTTTATTTTTAGTTAATATGTAAAGGATAGAATAGTTGATGGATTGCTCAAGTATATCTTATACACACACACTCTTGATTAGATAAGTTTTTCATAAAAGAATATTTATTTTGGAAAAATACAAAAGAGTTTTCTTTTTGAAAAATACGGTTTGGTTTTTGGTATTCAAAGTATATATGTTTTAACCAAAATCAAATTTAGAGCTTAATGTCAAAAATATAGATATTTCACCATGTATGTGTAGTGGATCATTTCTATACACTCTATGCTTTAAAAGAGTTTAAAATATCTTGTTTTTGTATTTGGAGAAATTTTAGAAAAACCAATTTTGAAAAATACAGTTTTCGTTTTTAGCCAAAATTTTTAAGTTACAAAAATAGTACAAATTGTTTGTAACATGTCTTAATTTTGCTCAAGCATATTTGTTTATCAAAGTATAATGTTAAAACTATTTTTATAGATTTTTCATAATTTTATGGGATTTTATTTGAGCCAAAATGACCAACATTTTAATCCCTAAAATAACCTGTTTGGCTTCAGCCGGTCGACCGAGCTTGAAGTCGGTCGACCGACGTGCACAGGCGTGCACGCCAATTCTGGCTGGAGGACCGGTCGACCGCAGAGAGCTTCTGCTCTCTGGAAAGCCCCAGTCGACCGGGCCGGTCGACCGGCAGAGAGCTCTGCTCTCTGTTCCAGTGCCACGGTCGACCGGCCGGTCGACCGCTGGCTCAACAGTCAGAATTCTGACCGTTGGCCGGTCGACCGGGCGGTCGATCTGGCTCCCAACGGCTAGTTTTTCTAGCCTATAAATATGGGGGGTTTGTGGGCTGTTTTCTACAAGATTTTAAGAAGAGTTTTGGGCTAGTTTTTCTCACTCATTTCAGTGGTTATATCCATAAGTTTTAGAACCAAATATTTCCAATCAAAGGGGAGTTTATCAAGGTGTTTTAAAAGTGATTTTCTTGAGTTTTCCTCCACCATTTCAATCCTTGTTTTCTCACACAACACTTGAGCCATCCATTGCTATATCTACCTATAGGAGTGTTATTGTGAGAGTATTTATTGGTGATCAAAGTGTTTAGATCACCAAGAGTTCTTTCTTGTACTTTGAGGAGGCGGACTTGCGGGTTCGCGGTGTTTCGAGTTCGTGTGTGAACTCAGTGTTTGAGGTGCGGCCTCGGCGAGCTAGTGAGCTTGCGGTGTGTACGGACTAGAGAGTCCAAGGGTTCTAGTGGGAACTCCTTGTAGGTGTTGCGGCACCGAGTTATCTGGTGGGATCAGTTTATAGTGGAAATCCTTCAAGTGTTGAAGGCGGGGACGTAGAGCAAGTGTGCTCGAACCCCGAAACAAATCTCCCGTGTTTGTGATTGCTCACTCTCTATCTCTTACTCTTGTTTACATCTTGCATGCTTTTATTGCTTTCATCTTATATGCTTGATATATTGTGAGCTTAATTGTTATATGCTTGGGGATTGTTTGCTAACACTTATATTCAACCAAGAGAGCCAACGCGGCACCTCAACTCTTATTTAGAGGAATCTTGAGAAGTTAGTCCAGAGCCCTTCACAGGGAATCCGGCTACACTCTTGTGTTATACTTGGTGTTTAGTGTAATAAGTTTTAATTTGCATTAAATAGTTTTTAATTCCGCATTAAGTGACCATTAGATTAGCCATCACCTATTCACCCCCCTCTAGGTGATTTTCAATTGGTATCAGAGCCAAGTGCTCTTGATTTGGGTCTTACAACCTAGAGTTAAAGATCCTCATTTTAGACTAATCACAATATTTGTACACACACCATGAATTTTATATCACCTCCCACCTTTGACATTCTTAACATCCAAACTTGGAAGGTTAAGATGTCTTTGTACCTCAAAGGCCTAGGCATTCATGTTTATCTTGCTACCATTGATGATTCATATGTTAATAATAGCAAGTATATTGAGGCTAACTCAAAAGCCATTCATGCTTTGAAGAGTACCCTAAACAATGATTATTTATGTAGGGTTGCTAACATTGAGTCGGCTTTTGTAGTTTGGAACTCGTTGATCTCCCTTGACGAAAAAGAACAATATTATGCGGGGAGCGACTCGA
>JAVJIF010019474.1:0-73753 GCA_038442645.1 Agave tequilana | reverse complement strand
CGCCTTTAGAATTACACGAATCAGACTCCGGGGTGCTCGAGACATCGTCCGAAAATTGATCAAATTATTTAACAGGTTAGAATAGAAGTCAAGAATATATAATCTTATTAATCAGGTGTGAATATACTTTACCTTTTATTAATGGATCGTTGGTCTCCCCTGGTCAAGCCCAATAACCAAATCCCACTAACTTAAGTTGCTGGATCAGGTTTGGTGAAGCGAGTTGTGGTTTGATTTGGGTAAACCCAAAGAGAAGAAAGAGAGAGGTACTGGGAGACAGAGAGAAAGAAAGAAAGAAGATGAAGTTAGAGAATGAGAGATGGAGAAGAGACACACATAGGGTGAGAGGAGAGATACAACAAGAGAGTGCAGGGAGAGAAAGAGAGAGGAAAGGAAGACACACACGCACCCAAAAAGGAGAGGAAAAAATAGAGTAGGAGAGGCTCATGCGTACAGAGAGAGGGGGGAATTGAGAGAGGGAGACAAATAAAGGGAGAGAGATGGAAGACGATAGAAGGAGAGAGGAGTGAGAGACAAATAGAGAGATACAGAGAGAGGAATGGAGAGAGGGCAACTTATGTGGAGTGCGGGGAAAGGGAGAGGAAGAGGAGAAGTGGTTGTGGGGATGATGGAGGAAAGGTGGTGGTGTTGGAGGTGTACGCAATGCTTAGGCCGGCAAGGTGGTGATATGGTAGGGCTATGCGGCAGAGGGAACTGAGGTCACGACATGGTGGAGGAGGGCTGTTGGGTGCTGCCACATGTGCTGGAGATGGAGGTGAAGGGGATGGCCAAGGTGATGTGGCTTGAGGGAGGAGGCTTGGCAGCAGCGTATGCTGAGATGAGTGAATGAGGAAGAGCCATGATGCTCAGTGGAGGCGGTACTCTTATGAGGGTGCATGGCTCGATGGAGATGTGGTCACAGTGGTGTGGGGTTGAGCGGTGTGTGCAGGTGGTGGGTGAGGGAGAGGCGAAGAGGGTTTGGATCGGTGATAGACGTGGTAGGTTTACACACAAAAGAGGAGGTGGGTAACAGGGCTCGTGGCAACGTCGCTACGGCAGGGAGAGATGGGCGATGTTAAGCAGTGCTTCGAAGGAGAAGAGTGGGGATGGTAAGAGGGTGAAAGAGAGAGAGGCGGCTGGTGATGGGTTAGGGTTAGGGTTTTGAAGGGTGAGGTAGGAGAAGATGATGAGGATGCGTAGTATATAGGGAGATGGGGTTTGGGCTTGGGCCTGGATTTGAATAAGGAGAAAATGTTAGGAAAAATATATTTAGTTTGGGCTCATATAGGTCGGGCTTGGGTTTGAGTAATAGGAAAAAGAAAGAGAAGAGAATGGGTAAAAGATATTAATTTAAATATTACATAATAATAATATTTAGCAACAATTACATATTAATAATGGTTATAATAATAATAATGATATTCTTAATTAGTAATAATTAAAATAATAACTCACACTCTATAATAATTAATTTCTTAATACAAATTACATATATAGATATCAAAATACTATTTTTATTATTAAATCATGTATTAGAAAAATATGGTTATTACAAATTTAATTTTTTTTTATAGTGTGGATCGTTCTTCATGTGAGCAGAAGGCCCATGTATATGCTCAAGCTGAGTGTATTTTATTTTAGGGGATCTTTTATCGTTAGTTGCCATTTAATGTCCCAACGATAGGATGCGTATTTGTCTTCTAGGGTAGGGAATGCCTCGACTGTTTCCATACATGCCAGCTTCTTTTATATCTATTATTTAGTTATTTATTCTTATTGCTTATTACAGTTTAATTTGTTTTATATTATTGCATGTTTGTGATTTTAAATTTTGTAAATTCAAATTATTCAAATATATGAAAAATACAACATTAGGAACAACAATCCAAAAGACAAGTATTTTTATTTTTGTTTTCCTATTACATGTAATAATTTTGCACGAAATAAAACATTGAAATATTATTCCCCAGCCCCCAAGTTTTCAGTTTAATTAGAAAAAACTCAAGTACACAATTCTTTTAGCCCCAACCTCATCCACGTCAGCATATTGTAGTAAAATAGCACTTTCACCTATTTTCTCTCAAAATCAATTCGCCTCCTTCTTTCCCATATAATTTTGTTTCATCTTTACTATTTTCTCAGGTCTAGGTGTTGTTCTTCACCGCTTGGCCTTGAGGAAGCGTGTAGGTGAGTCTCGCCGCAAGCGACTTCAACACCATGAATTATTCAATCTCAATCTCAAGACGACAGAAGGGATCAAATTGAATCGATCACATAGAAGAGATAGATGGATCCATAGATTGGGGACTTGGATGGTATATCAATCATTACTACTGGTGCCATTTTTATGTAAAAAAGCAAAAAGAAATGATTACGGTTTATTTTGACTTTTATTAAAAAATAAAAGTTTTGTTGATTTTTTGTTGGGAAGCTTGAAGAAAGGGTTGTTGTCTCATTTTTAACATATACTGCAATTGAGAAAAGGGTTTTTTGTGAAAACTGCTGTCATGGCTTTTGTGGGATAGTGATCATGATAAAGAGTAAAAAATAGGGCATTTTTGTGACGACTGCGATCATGACCGAAATCCAAATAAAGAGTCAAAAAGGGCATTTTTCTGTGGACTGCAATCATAGTCTTAATCCTAATAAAGACTCAAAAATAAGACATTTTTGTGAGGACTGGGTTCATGATTGCAATTATAACAAAAAGGGTTGCGATCATAGTCGCAGTCCTCTAAAGACTCACAAATATGACATTTTTGTGAGGATTGCGATTATGATTACAGTCCTAATAAAGACTAAGAATAGCGCATTTTTGTGAGGACTATGATCATAGTCACAGTCCTCTATATACTAGCAGTCCACAATTTTGAAATGATCCACTTTTTTTGAAGCGATTAACACAGGACATTTATGTCATTCACCACTGAGGAGTGCTTCAGTGCTTGACGCATAGGTGCACGTGGTTGGTTTAAAAAGGAGGTGATCCAGACGAAATAAAATATCTGCCTGAGTTTTTTCCTAATATGGTTAACATTGGTGGTTGTACCAAAATCCCTTAAAACTTTATGCCATATATTAATTTCATGCAATATTGATTTCATGCTTTATTAATATCATGTAATACTAATTTCATTCAATACTTATTTCTTGGAATATTAATTTCATGCAATATTGATTGATTCCAATATTAATATCAGGCAATATTAATTTCATGCAATATTGATTTCTTGTAATAATAGTATCATGCAATACTAATTTCATGCAATATTAATTTATGAAATATTAATTTCTTGCAATAATTCTTGCAAAATATCCATTAAACTATTGATGTTTATTACTACTGTAATTGGTAAATTTAAATTTTTGTACCTTGTTTAAAAGTATTTAAAACTGCATCAATATTTTGCTAAATTTATGTAATATCTCAAATTTAAAATACGAGATTTAATAATAAATGATAGTATTTTAATATGTATATGTAATCTGTATTAATTATTATTTATTTTCTAATGTGAGTTATTATTATTAGCTATTATTAATTACTATTTTCATTAATTATTTAATTTTTATTAATAAGTAATTGTAATTAACTAATATTGTTAATATTAATATCATATTCCTTTTATCTTTTTCCTTCTCATTTTTTATCAGCCCAAAACAAAGCCCAGCCAACTAAGCCCACTACCCAAGCCATTTACACTTACTTTAAAATCTTCTTTTTCTCTTTTCTCTTTTTCTTTATTTCCCTTATACCCAAGCTGAGTCCTCGCTGCCCGAGCTGTCCCCCATGCATGCATGAGTTCCCTCCCCATCTCTCTCATTATCTCTCCTTCTCTCTCCTAAGGTATATACCTCTCTTTTATCTCTCTCCATGTTTAGATCTCCCCGTCTCTTCTTTTAAGTGTGTATGTGTGTGCTATAAGTGTGTGTGAGTCCCTCTCTCCCTCTCTCTCATTCACCCTCTCTTTCTGAATGTGTATCTGTGTATTTATGTGTGTGTGCGTGTGCGCAGCGCGCGTGTGTCTGGGTTCAGTCTCTCTTTGTCTTTCTTTATCTCCCTCTCTCTATGTATGTATTTGTGTATGTTGCAGCTGTACAACTCAACCCGGATTCTTTTTCACTATGGACCCGTTGGGTTAAGGTATAACCATTTCTCCATTTTAATAATGATTCACTCATGAATATTTAAGGAAACTAATATATATACTTTATAGTGTTTATAAGTTTCAGGTTACCTTCTATATCAGTTCATATTGAAGACAAGTTATGAAATCAAAATGGTAATACTCTTGATATTATGAAGATGAGCATGGATGTAATATTATATAAGTTTATTTTATGTTTTATATATTGTTAAAGTTTAGTATAAAGAGAAGAGCTCAAAGGATTATACAAACACATATTTATATATCAAAAATGTCTTAAAAATGTTTTCAAAATAGTGTTTACTTTAAGATTTCAAAAGACAGCTTGGATCGTCGACAGTTCCCTATTGGACTATCGATAGGCAGCCCAAGAACTGTTGACAGACTCTATGCAGAGAATTGTCGACAGGATTTTCCTAAAAGTGGGTTTTTCAAAATTATCATGTTGACTTCGAAAACCATAGTAGACCGTCGACAGCTGATACTGCATATATCAGTTTTAGACTGTTGACAATCTCATTGAACTAGACCAGTCCCTTATCTTTTAGAATAGTACATTAGGTATTGTCGATAGCCCTATTAGACTGTCGATAGTTTAGCCTTTTGACTGTGTATTTAAAACGTGGTTCTATGGATTTATTCCATAATTAGAGATCTTAAATGGCTATTTTCTCAAAACCAATATATATGAGTATTTACTTAAGTTTTGATGAGTTTTTGAGGTGAAAAATTATTAGTATCCTTTGAAAGAATTTTAGTGTATAAAATTTCCTTTCTCCACTATATTTCTCACATACCGTATTCTTGAGCTTCAACCCCCCTTTACTCTAAACTATAGGATCTTTGTGAGAAGCTTGGTGATCTGAAGAAGATCATCTCTTTGTTGTTTAGTTGCTTGTGCACTCTTCTAGTGAGAGAGGATTGGAAGTTGCGGCTCCAAGATCTTGTGGGATCTATCTGTTTAAAGTGTAATAGCGATTACATAGTAGAATCCATCATTGCGGTGAAGGCAAGGATGTAGAGTGCCTCGAACCTCGAGAACAATTCTTCTTGCCTACGATTGATTCTCTGAGTTTGCTTTCTCTAAACTTTTCTATATATATATATATATATATATATATATATATATATATATATATATATATATATATATAATATATATATATATATATATATATATATGTGTTAATCTGTGATCACTACTTTAAGAAAGCAATTGCGTACCTCAACTCTTTTTAAAGAGAAATCAAGAGGAGAAGTTCAGAATCCTTCATGGGGTATTCGACTTCATTTCTTGTCATGGAGTTTTAGATTAGTTCTTGTGCTTTAATTTTTATTTGTCTATAGCGATAGTGTATTCATCTATTCACGCCCCTCTAGGTGAATTTCAATTGGTATTATAGCAAGGACACTTGTTATATGTTTCACCACCTAAGAATGATCCTATCTTGACCTAGCACATTACTTATTGTTCGCACACACATGGTGGATAACGTCAAGACCCCACCAAAGTTTGATGGACTTAACTTTCCCATTTGAAAAGTTAAGATGGCCGTTTTCCTACAATCGTTAGGAAGTCCTGTTGCTAAGGCTAGTACCAAGCCTTTTCGGTTCCTAACGGTGATGAGGACACTTGGTCTGATATTACCGTAAAGAAGTTTGAGGCCAATACTAAGGCCCATTATGCTCTTTTACAAGCACTCAATGATGATGACAATTCTAAACTAATTAATTGCAAATAGGCATATGAGATTTGGAACAAACTTGTTGTTACCCATGAGAGTACCTCCAAAGTAAAGAGATCAAAAATTGATCTATTGGTCTTAATATGAGAACTTCATTTGAATGACAATGAGACCATAGATGACATGATTACGAAATTTACTAAAATCACTAATGGTCTTTCTTCTTTATGTGACTCCATCGATAACGATCAAAAGGTGAGAAAATTATACGTGCACTTCCCAATCATGGAAAGTTAAATCTGCCACCTTGAAAGAGTTGAACGACAAAGAAGAAATGGATTTCATGGGGCTTACTGGTAACCAAAAGACCCATTAGATGGAAAAGAACGTAAGAGAAGATAAAGTGCTACCAAAGAAGAAGAACATTGCATTCAAACCTTCTTAAATTCTTTTGGATGACAATGAAGACATTAACAATGAAGAAGATGATGATGAAGAGCTCTCCCTCTTAGTCAAGAATGAAAGAAGAATGTTTCACAAAAGAGAAAGATTCAACAACTATAGAAAGGCAAAGAAACAAGACAAAAATGAAAGAAGGAGCAATGAAATAGGGCCATGATACAACTACAAGAAGCCCGGTCACCTCATTGCGGATTGTCCCAAAATGAAGAGCAAAGTTTCTTCCTCCAAGAAGCCTTTCAAAAAGAAAGCAATGAAGGCCACTTGGGATGATTCGAAAAGCGACTCCGAAAAAGATGTAGATTCGACAAACGTGTGCTTCATGGCACATGGAGAAACTTCTTCTAAGTTAATATCGGAATCCACTCTTGATGATTCCGAATTAACTCTTAATGATCTCAGTTTTGCTTATCAAGAACTTGATGAAAAATATTTTTTCCTTAAACTTCAATATTCTAGATTGAAAAGAGAAAAGATTTTCTTAAAGAAAAGTTTCATAGAGAAAAGTGAGTTTAAAATTTTAAAGAAAAGGATGGATGTTTGGATTCAGATCTTAAAACTTGTACTTTAACAAAAATAAAAATTGTGTCTTTGCTTTCAAAAAGGCACTCATTGCATACACCTCACAATAAGCATGCTCATAAAGTACCACATTCACATTATCATGCTTTCATGTATGCAAAAGTTTTTACTTATACTCATTGCGGTTGAAAAGGCCATTTAGCTACGTTTTGTTATAATAAATTAAATATGATAAATAGAAATAGTTGGGTTCGAAATACTAATCCTCATGAACCCAAAAAGATTTGTGTACCAAAATCAACATTGACTACTTCTATAGATGCAGTTACACACCAAATCTCCAAGACATAGGGAACAGTCGTACCTTGATAGTGGTTGCTCAAGACAGATGACTTGAGATATTAACAATTTTGCAACACTATCAAGGTCAAGGGAAGGTGATACCATCAGTTCGGAGATGATTCAAAAGGATACATCATCGGTTACGGTAATGTGAAGATTGGTACATCCCCTACTATTGAAAATATCGCTTTAGTAAATAATTTGAAACATAATCTTTTAAGTATTAGTCAGCTATGTGATAAAAGTTTTAAAGTCATCTTTGATTCTGCTACTTGTATAATTGTGGATGATAAAAATACTTGCATATTTTTCAGATTTAGAGAAAACAATGTTTATATTATTGATTTACTTAATCTTGATTGCAATGCAAAATATTTTTCGGCATTAAATGAAGATTCTTGTCTTTGGCACAAAAGACTAGGACATATTTTCTTCGATCATCTAGTCCGTATTAGTTCAAAGGATGTAGTAAGAGGTATTCCTAAATTAAAATTTGAAAAAAAAATCATTAATGTGATGCATGCCAACAGGTAACAAAAAAAATCATCTTTTAAATCAATTACGGATGTTATGAATACTTTCCCATTAGAGTTGATACATATGGACTTATTTGGTCCCACTCAAGTTAAGAGCTTAAGTGGAAATAGATATGTATTTGTTTTGGTCAATGGTTTCTCGAGATTTACTTGGGTTTTCTTTCTTGGACACAAAGATGAAACCCTTTCATTTTTCAATGTATTTTGCAAAAGAGTGGGAAAAAAAGATTTTTTGATTGTGTGAATTCGTAGTGATAGATGTGGTGAATTCATTAACCACTCTTTCATTGCTTATTTTGAAGAACATGGAATAAAGCATGCATTTTCTTGCCCGAGAACCCCACAACAAAATGGGGTAGTTGAATGAAAAAACTGGACACTCCAAGAGATGGCAAGAACCATGATAAATGAGTATAGCCTCCCTCAATATCTATGGGCTGAGACCGTTAATACTTCATATTATATTAATAGCAGAATTTATTTTTGAAAGAATTTTGAGAAAACTCCTTTTGAGAATTATCACTTGAAAAATCCAAATGTTTCATATTTAAAATGTTTAATATTTAAAATTTTTCAGTTTCAAATGCTTTATTTTGAATATAAGAGAAGTTTTAGATAAATTTGATTCAAAGGTTTTTGAAGGTACTTTTGTTGGTTATTCTTCAAATAGTAAAGCTTGTAGAATTTTTAATAGATCCACTTTGACTATCAAAGAATCCATGAATGTCAAATTTGAAGAACCTAACAAGTTTGTTAAGAATATTGTAGATGTTGAGATAAATTTCTTAGGTGAAGATTTGGGGAAAACTATACTTAAGGACTCTCCAATTCGAGAAGATTCCATAGATGAAGGACCACGAAAAAATGATAAAAAAGGATGTCTAAAAGAACAAGTTCAACTTCTTCCAAAGGATTGGAAGTACGTCACAAGCCATCCAAAGGAACTTATCATTGGTGAAGTATCTAAGGGAGTATTCACTAGATCTAATGTTTATAATTTATGTGGTTTTGTTGCTTTTATTTCATATATAGGCCTAAAAATATTCATGAGATTGAGGTTGACTCCTATTGGTTACTCGCTATACAAGAGGAGCCAATCAATTTGAGCGCAACCAAGTATGGAGACTTGTTCTTAGACTCCAAGATAGACCCACTATTGGTACTAAGTGAGTGTTTTAAAATAAGCTGGATGAGTCAGGTACCATTATTAGAAACAAGACTAGGCTAGTTCCCCAAGGTCATAATCTAATGGAGGGAATCGATTTTCTGGAATCCTTTGCATCGGTTGCACGGCTCGAAGCCATAAGAATGACTCTAGCAAATGCATCATATAAAAGTTTCACTATATCAGATGGATGTAAAAAGTGCTTTTCTAAATGAATTTATAAAAGGAAGTGTATGTTGAACAACCCCCCCAGATTTGTTGATCATATACATCCCGGCTATGTATAGAAATTAGATAAAGCCCTTTATAGTTTAAAACAAGCTCTAGGAGCTTGGTATGAAAGGCTTAGTAATTTCCTTTTCAACAAGGGTTTTACTAAAGGTAAGGTAGATACGGATTGAGATAAGAAAATGTATTGGAATAAAGTCAAGAGTTAATGTTAGAAAGTTCTTAGTCTTTTCTCAATGTAACCGCGTAGCAAGGGCTAGACGAGTCGATGAAGGATGCGATGGAAGCTTTTCGGAATGATTTCTCTAACAGTTAGCTTGGAAAAAAGAGATATTGATTGTAAGAAAGAGATTTAATTAAGCAAAAGGAATTATAGTCCACTAATCATCGACCACAACTAAAGTATTAGTCTAAAAAGAGTGAATATTGAATCCACGAAAAATTATCTACCCTAGGGTTTTGATTGAGAATCAAGCAAGATGAGTAAAAATATTATAAACCCTAATTAGTGTGCACTAATTAAAATAAACTTTAGTTCATCCTAATTTCTAAGCATAGCATAAGAAAAGACTTTTTTAAACTTAACATGATGCTATCAAAGTATTTCAATATGAACTATGAATAACCATTAAGAAGTGCAACCCTAAATTAGTTAAACGTAATTATTTATTCATTTTCAAGAACACTAATTTAATCTTAGGGTTTCTAACAAGCATAGATTTTAATCAGTTCATCTTTTAAACTAAACTTAGGTTGATCGAGAGATTAGCAAACTATAAGTTTAATTAGTTACTCATATTTTTATTTTTATTTTCAATTTTTATTATGAATGAGAAAAATTGCATCAAAATTAAAAGAAGAAAAGCAAATAAGCTAAAGCAATAAAAACTAAATTAAATTGAAAAACAAGAAGAGAAAAAAGAATAAAGAACCTTACTTTATTGGATGTCACTGACCAATTACAAAGCTCTTCTGCTTCTTCAACAATCTTCTTCTCCAAATAAAAAAAATAAAATAATACGAGAAAATTCGGAAAGAAAAGAGGATCTAAAGGAAACCCTAAGCTTGAGCTCTGAGATCTGCCCTCCTCTTTTGCTCTATAGGGATTTTTATAAGAGATTTGAGACGTAAAATCCTAGTACAACTCTACCACAGAAACGCGGCGCCAACCGAGTCCATACTGCCACGGAAACGCGGTTTTTCCACAGCAAAAGCATAGCCAGGCCACGCGCTTTCATGCGTGGCCTCCTCTGGTCCGTCTATCTGGAAATCTATCCTCAGATCTTGATTTTGGGCTGTGAATTTTAAAATACGATGATCCCTTTAAATGACTTGGAGACCAAGCTATCTCCAAATCCAAATCAACTTTAGATTTTCTCCCCTTTATCTTCATCTTGTAGTGCAAGCAACCATGTTCACATAGAAGTCCACCTCTCTCTTTAATTAGGATTAGGATCTATCTTGTTCTATCCTTCCCTCCTTTAGATTAATTCAAATTTAAATGGGATAGAAAAGATGCTTCCTTTATCTTTCCTAATTAATCTTTATTTTCATAATTCTTATGGGCTTTTGGCTTCTTTTGGGCTTTCTCTTGGGCTTCCTTTGTTCTTGGAGGCATGCACATTACTAGACAATGTATGAATTAAATAGTAATATTTTATAAAAATTATGTATGAAAATGTGAATGAAAATATGCATTTTTGAAGACCAATCACACCTATCTTTTTGATCATTCTCGAGTAAAAATAAAAATAACAAATATAACTATTCTAATATCACTTTCGTAGGTACCACGATTACACTTAACATGTGCAATAAGCCGTTAAACTTCTTGTTGGCCCAAAGGCCTTCCACTCTAGTTTTGATGATGATTAACTCATGTAGTTATGTGTACTAATTATCTTGTGATTTTAGTTTCAGTTTATTAATCAAGATATTAGTTGGTGTTTAGCTTCAACAAGATGTATTGGAAGCTTGCACATGTTGATTCAAGAGCCCGCGCATCAAAGATCATACATTGCACTTGCTCGGTGAATCAAGAGTTTTTGGATCGAGCCGACTTGGAGATTGCGCTCTAGCTTGGAGATTGCGCTCTACAAGAAGACTTAGGTATCCATAGTTTTAGTTTGGGTTTAGATCCTAATTGTAAAGATTAGAATAGTATGATAAGCTCAAGTTCACAACACACACACCTTTCATGTTTTGATTTTCGGTTTTAGGTTTAACCGATCTTGGTTTTCATGAATAGATTTTTTATCAAAACACGTTTACATGGTTTATGTATATTAGATTTGTTCTATATACATGCATGCTTCAATTGTTTAGACAAACTTTGTTTGATAATTTATTCCATGTGTTTTATGTTTTGGTATTTACAACAAAACATATTTTTGGACTTAATGACAAAAATCATGATATATATATGTTTCTTGTAAATTGAATTTCTATTCATATACAACATGCTTCAAAATGTTTAAATATCATATTTTTGTATTTCAGACAGGTTTTGGACGATGTTTATTTTCTATTCAAAATCCGAGTTTTAGAAAATACAAGTTTTGGTTTTTGATAAATATGATAAGATACAAAAATAGTTTTAATTGCTTGATATTTGAGTCAAAACTTTTATCACATGTTTATATATCAATGCAAAATGCTAAAACTATTTTTGGGGATTTTTAGTAATTTATAAGAATTTATTTGACATTAATTTTCCTCAGATTTCAGACCTGATTTTTGTCTGCCAGGCTTGGCCGGTCGACTGGTACGGTCGACCGCACCAAAGAAGCCAGTCAACCGTTCCGGTCGACCGACGTGCACGGATACGTGCACGCTGGCTGACTCTGTAGCTGGTCGACCGAAGCGGTCGACCGACGGAGAGCTGTTGGCTCTCAGGAATTCTCGGTCGACCGAGGCGGTCGACCGGTAGCCACAACGGTTCAGAATTTGACCGTTGGGCGGTCGACCGGGCCGGTCGACCGGCAGGGTAAAACTGGCAAATATTCTGTAAACGGCTATTTTCTGTAATTGCCTATAAATACCCCATTTGAAAGAGGTTTTCTCTAAGATTTTCTGTGCGAATTTTTGCTGATTCTCTGGTGTTTTCAAAGCAATCAAAAGAAGTTTTTGAGCTTGAATTGTACAATCCATTTGGTGTTTTCATTAGGGTTTGGAAAATCAAAGAAAGGGTTTTTGGGAAAGAATTTTGATTGAACTATTCTATCTTGATTTCTTGATTTTTCCCAAGGATTTTCTTTGTGATTTCTGATTTCCATTCCTTTGGTTTTCTCCACACTTGAGCAAAAATCTACTATCTATATCTATAGGTTATTTGTGTGGAAGAAAAAGTTGTTTGTGGTTGTTGTTGTGACCACCAAGTTGTAACCCAATCTTTTCTTAGCTTTGTGCTTTGGGTTGTATCCCTCTAGTTGAGAGGTGATCCTTGTATTGGTTGGTGATTGGGAGTTTGTTGTATTGGTTTGGAATTTGCCTCAAGGAGGAGGTTGTGATTGTTGGAGTTTGCCTCAAGGAGGAGGTTGTGTTGGTTGGCTTGGATTTGTGCCTCAGGGAGGAAGTTGTAAAGAGAGGAGTTGGGTACTCCTTGTAAAGGGTCCTAAGTGGACGAGCTAGTGGAAATCCTTCGTGTGTCGAAGGCGGGGATGTAGAGCTGGGTGCTCGAACCTCGATAACATATCTTGTTGTTTGCACTTGATCCATTGGCTCTCTCTATCTCTCTCTTTACTTTGTGCCTTGCCTTATTCATATTGTGCATTCATATTTGCTTGGCTTGGTTGTGTGTGAATCATTTGTTGATCACACTTGAGTGTAATTTGCATTAAGTTATCAAATTTCGCATTTAGTTCATAGATTAGCATTGTCACCTATTCACCCCCCCTCTAGGTGACTTTTTCAATTGGTATCAGAGCTAGTGCTCCTGATATTTAGGTTTAACCACCTAGGAGTGATCTTGGTTTGCTAATCTTCATTTGCATTTTCATTTGCACTCATACTAGTTTGCACTCATGGCTAGCCCTCCTATGTTTGACCATTTTAGATTTGACTCTTGGAAGGTTGACATGATTAGACATCTAAAAGGACTAGGACATTTAGTTTATCAAGCCATCACTATAGAATCCCCCCCTAATAGTAGCAAGCATAAGAAGGCCAATGCATTAGCCCTTAGGACACTTCTAGCATCTCTAAATGAACATCTTTTACCTATTTTTGATCGCTATGATTCGGCTTTTGCAGTTTGGAGCATCTTAACGTCTCCCGAGCTTCCAAGGATCATCAACAATTTGAGGAGATCCAAGAGAGACATGTCCAAAGATAAATGCTTCATGGTCCAAGGGAAAGACTCCCTTTAGGTACACTCGGATTCCCCTCTTGATGATAGCTCTAATTCTTATTGCCATGGATGTTTTGAGGTTCAAAATTTAAATGTTGAACTTGCTTCTAAGCTTGAAAAATTCTTGGAAAAACATAACTCTTTGAAAGAAAAACATTTTGATTTACAAAAAGAAATGAAAGATTTATGCTCTACTTTTGAAACCGTTTTGCAAGAGAAGGAAGAGATTACTAGTGAATGTGACTCACTAAGATCTCAACTAGACATTGCTTTAAAAGAAATTGAAGTTTTAAAAGGCAAAAATGATTGTGATGATATTTTGGAGCACAATGAGATTTTATCCTCAAGATTGGATTGTGTTTTCAAAGAAAACCTTACTTTGAAAAATAAAATTGATTCTATTACTAAAGAATTGAATTTGGTTTTGTCTAAAAATGAATCTTTGCAAAATGATATTGATATGCATGTTTGCCATGCTAGCATTGCTTCTATCTCTAGCACTTCTATTGCATGCTCCACTTTATCTTCTAGCATAGAAAATGATATAAATAATTTGAAGAAAAGTGTTGATTGTTTGGGCTCCACTTTGAGCCATTGTGCCATGAATCACTCCCGTTTGGAATCCTTGGTTCGCAAGAAACAAGTTCCAACCTTGCTTGCACATCCATCTTTGCATACACTTGCTTCTCATGATTACCATCATCATATGTATGCTCACGTGTACACATGTACACATTGTGGTTGAAAAGGCCATCTTGCTAGATTTTGTTATGATTTTTTACATGTTAAAAATTTAGCAACTAATTTTGTTTGGATTAGAAAAGATGCTAACCCCCGTGACCCACAAGAAAATGGGTACCAAGATCCACCTCTTGATGTTTGGTGTAGGTGGAGGCTCTCGCATCACGTGAGAGATTTGGTGCCTTGAGGTGGATGCGTTCTATAGCTTAAAAGAGAATTATTTGGATGCTTCACACTCAAGGGAACTTGGTGGAGAGGACCACCATTGGTTTGGAGAACTAGAGAAGAACCTTCATTACTTTTGGTATCATTCTCTAACTCCCACTTATTTGCATGCTTTTCATATTCATCTATTTGTAGCATGTTATGTTTCATTGTTCATTATGCTTATGCTATGTTAGTTAGATTAGTGTTATACATGTTTAGTTACTTGAGCACCCATGTTTCATATGGATCTATATCTAGTGTTCTCACCTTGTTTAGAACTAACATGTATGCCCTAGATCTAATGCACATACATTTGCATTATGACCATTTGGATGTTTATGATTATATGATGATTTGTTTTGATGACTCATGTTTTAGTATGATATATGTCATGTTTGTTAGACCCTTGACATGCATGTTTAGCTTATGAGATCACCCATGTTTAGTATGGACCCATATTTTGTGTTCTCTTTATGTTTAGCTATCATGTTGATCATAGTTCTAATGCACATGTCTTTGTCATGCTAATCATATGGTTGACTATGATTTTTTATTTTAATGATTCATGTTTTGATTGTCATGATCATGTTGATTGTTGATCCGTTTTATGCTTCATGTTTTGACTACTTGCTTGAATGATAGTTTTCATTAAGACTAGGATTTATACTTGTACAACTAGTGAGCTACAAATAAACCTTTATATATGTTTGTGCTTGAACGCTCATTTGTATTCACTTGATGTACTAGTATAGTCTAGTTTTGATGATTATTACATTTGACTTGCATTCACTATCTTACATGTTTTGTTTTAACTTTATGTATATGTCCATCTTGTCCAAACTATCATTTATATATATACATCCTTGAGCCACGTGCCTTCATGCATATACTTTTGTGCACTCATTGTGTTTAGGATATGTATGTATACTTTAGTTTGTACATGACATACATATGCCTTGAAGTTTAAATCGTTTGGATGAATTTCATGTTTGCTAAGCGATTTCACATGTATGATGAATCTCATATTTTTAAGATGATTTCAATTAGTGATTTCACATGAATTTTATGTTTTTAATTTTGAGCTTGATTGTCCATTTTCATGATAATATGTTTCTCACAACACTTCTACACTCACTCTATTTATGTTTTCTCATGACTTAGTTTTCATGAGTACAAGTTATGCTATATGGATTTTGAGTGTTTTAGTGCCATGTGGTTTACATGTGTCTTCATGAAAATTTTTTTTTGGATCTCATACTAGTTGATTCATATAACTAGTTATGATATTCTTCCTTGGTAGAGATTTTCAAACATACCACATTTTCAAACCTATTTTTGAAAACCCCTACCATCTAAGGGTGGTTGGATGGGAGATCATGTTCATGTATGCTTTATAATGAAAATCATTTTAAACTTGCACATGATTGGGTGGTAGTGAATATGAGATATACACTTGATCTTATTGTTGTTTCAATTGGTATCATTGAATTCTTTCATTGGTATCTAATCTTGACATCCTTTTGTATACTCATATATGTTTTGTTTTATATATATGTATGCATACACTTCATATAGTATCAATTTATAATTGTTATCTATTTCTTACATACATATATAGATGATTTATTTCTGCTTCAAGATATATGCACAAATTTTGCTTATGATAAGCTTGATTTTTTTTAATGACCATCATTTTCAATTGATTTAAATTTTCAATTGGTTTCTTTATACAAGCATTATCATTATCTTGCTTATGCTAAGCTTGAGCTTTAACATTATTTCAATTGACTTAGTCTTCAATTGGTATATTATTTCTAGCTTAAGCATATGTTTAGTTGGTATTTCATAAAGGGGGAGAAAACTCACATTTCAATTTTTCAATTGGTATTTAGTTTACCTTTGGTTTTGTTTCCCACTCCCTAACTTTATAAAAAAAATTGATTTAAGAATGATTATTGATTTTTAATTGGTATCATATGCTTATAAAGATATATATTTTCAATTGGTATCATGTGTTTTATTTTCAATATGTTTTAATTTCAATTGGGATCATATTTGTTTTCAATGCCCCTCTTACTTTCAATTGGTAATTGGTAGGCATTTCTTAAATGTTTTTATGATCACTTTCTATTGATATCATAATGCACTTCTTTGACATTTTTTTAATTGGTATCATTTTTGGTTTCACCCCTTGAAGTAGTTTGTTTATTCTTTGTTTCATATATTTAGGGGGAGAAGAATTCATATATCTTTTTGCTTTTACCCCTTTGTTGATGATTGACAAAAAGGGGGAGAAGATTTATTGGAGTTGATATGCATGAGTTTTCAGTTTTATGTTCATTTCATCTCCATTGGTATTGGTATCAAGAGCATTATGAGTTTTGTTTTTATTAGTATCCATTGGTATCAAGAGCATGTTTTGGTAATTTAGTTGTTTTGTTAGAATTGGAATCAATAGCATGTTTCATATGCATATTCATTTTGTTTCAAGAACCCTGTTTATATGCATCTTATTGTTTGTTTATTCCTATGCATGAGTTAAGGGGGAGCTTCTTTGAAGCTTTACTTTAATCCATGCATATATAACTCCATGAGTTTTGTCATCATCAAAAAGGGGGAGTTTGTTGGCCCAAAGGCCTTCCACTCTAGTTTTGATGATGATTAACTCATGTAGTTATGTGTACTAATTATCTTGTGATTTTAGTTTCAGTTTATTAATCAAGATATTAGTTGGTGTTTAGCTTCAACAAGATGTATTGGAAGCTTGCACATGTTGATTCAAGAGCCCGCGCATCAAAGATCATACATTGCACTTGCTCGGTGAATCAAGAGTTTTTGGATCGAGCCGACTTGGAGATTGCGCTCTAGCTTGGAGATTGCGCTCTACAAGAAGACTTAGGTATCCATAGTTTTAGTTTGGGTTTAGATCCTAATTGTAAAGATTAGAATAGTATGATAAGCTCAAGTTCACAACACACACACCTTTCATGTTTTGATTTTCGGTTTTAGGTTTAACCGATCTTGGTTTTCATGAATAGATTTTTTATCAAAACAAGTTTACATGGTTTATGTATATTAGATTTGTTCCATATACATGCATGCTTCAATTGTTTAGACAAACTTTGTTTGATAATCTATTCCATGTGTTTTATGTTTTGGCATTTACAACAAAACATATTTTTGGACTTAATGACAAAAATCATGATATATATATGTTTCTTGTATATTGAATTTCTATTCATATACAACATGTTCAAAATGTTTAAATATCATATTTTTGTATTTCAGACAGGTTTTGGACAATGTGTATTTTCTATTCAAAATCAGAGTTTTAGAAAATACAAGTTTTGGTTTTTGATAAATATGATAAGATACAAAAATAGTTTTAATTGCTTGATATTTGAGTCAAAACTTTTATCACATGTTTATATATCAATGCAAAATGCTAAAACTATTTTTGGGGATTTTTAGTAATTTATAAGAATTTATTTGACATTAATTTTCCTCAGATTTCAGACCTGATTTTTGTCTGCCAGGCTTGGCAGGTCGACTGGTACGGTCGACCGCACCAAAGAAGCCAGTCGACCGTTCCGGTCGACCGACGTGCACGGATACGTGCACGCTGGCTGACTCTGTAGCCGGTCGACCGAAGCGGTCGACCGACGGAGAGCTGTTGGCTCTCAGGAATTCTCGGTCGACCGAGGCGGTCGACCGGTAGCCACAACGGTTCAGAATTTGACCGTTGGGCGGTCGACCGGGCCGGTCGACCGGCAGGGTAAAACTGGCAAATATTCTGTAAACGGCTATTTTCTGTAATTTCCTATAAATACCCCATTTGAAAGAGGTTTTCTCTAAGATTTTCTGTGCGAATTTTTGCTGATTCTCTGGTGTTTTCAAAGCAATCAAAAGAAGTTTTTGAGCTTGAATTGTACAATCCATTTGGTGTTTTCATTAGGGTTTGGAAAATCAAAGAAAGGGTTTTTGGGAAAGAATTTTGATTGAACTATTCTATCTTGATTTCTTGATTTTTCCCAAGGATTTTCTTTGTGATTTCTGATTTCCATTCCTTTGGTTTTATCCACACTTGAGCAAAAATCTACTATCTATATCTATAGGTTATTTGTGTGGAAGAAAAAGTTGTTTGTGGTTGTTGTTGTGACCACCAAGTTGTAACCCAATCTTTTCTTAGCTTTGTGCTTTGGGTTGTATCCCTCTAGTTGAGAGGTGATCCTTGTATTGGTTGGTGATTGGGAGTTTGTTGTATTGGTTTGGAATTTGCCTCAAGGAGGAGGTTGTGATTGTTGGAGTTTGCCTCAAGAAGGAGGTTGTGTTGGTTGGCTTGGATTTGTGCCTCAGGGAGGAAGTTGTAAAGAGAGGAGTTGGGTACTCCTTGTAAAGGGTCCTAAGTGGACGAGCTAGTGGAAATCCTTCGTGTGTCGAAGGCGGGGATGTAGAGCTGGGTGCTCGAACCTCGATAACATATCTTGTTGTTTGCACTTGATCCATTGGCTCTCTCTATCTCTCTCTTTACTTTGTGCCTTGCCTTATTCATATTGTGCATTCATATTTGCTTGGCTTGGTTGTGTGTGAATCATTTGTTGATCACACTTGAGTGTAATTTGTATTAAGTTATCAAATTCCGCATTTAGTTCATAGATTAGCATTGTCACCTATTCACCCCCCCTCTAGGTGACTTTTTCACTTCTAAGTTACCCCTAGAGGACGAGTTTTGTCTCGTGAAGGTTTTCAGTGGATTACACCCACAAAATCCATAAAGAAAGAGAAAGAAAGGGTTAGTATTTTCGGAAAGCATTTTGAAAGGGAGAGATAATATTTGAATTATTATTGTAAGAGTTCAAGTAATCTATAAGTTATAAGAAAACTGAATTTTTCATTCCTAAACTTAGTCTCTATTCAAAAACTTGTTATCAATTAAGGTAAGGAGTTAAATTGAATTTCTCATCTAGTTCATTATTTTACCCTAAGTCATATGCATCTTTGTGACCGTGAAATTTTGACTAAGGGTTTTTTAACTCTAACTCATATGCCTTATTTTATTTATTTATTTATTAATTTTTTTTATTTTTGGTGCTATTATTCCTTAGTTCTATTAGACTTTCTAATCTTTTCATGTAACGAGCCTTTAATCGGTGACTCCCAAACCAAACGGTCTTAGGGCACCGAGTGAGAAAACACCCCAAGGTCTTAAGGACTCGAGCAAACAAGGCCACAAAACTAAGCATTTTATTATATGAACCACTTTTAGGTATGAATACTTATACTTTATGAGGCACTAATACTCAGCTTAATCAGAGGATTTTTTATATATCATATATATACATATTTTTTTCTTTTTTCCTTTTTAATAAGGCATAAGAATCTTTGTTTTTTGAACCCTAAGTGTGTGAGTGTATAAAGCATGCATATTTCATCAAGGTAAAAATCAAGACTAAATTACTTTTTCAAATTTTCTTCATAACCCTAGAAATCAAACAAATAGTCTTATTTTAACCAAGTATAAGAAATCCTAATTATGATTCTTCTATTTCTTAAAATTAACTTAATTTCTTACAATAATATGTCAGTATATTGCTCTTTTTTCAAAAAGTTTTTTTATTATCATTTTTTGTTTTAAATACAAAGAATTTTTTATTTTAAATAAAAAGAATTTTTTTATTTTAAATAAAAAGAAAACCTATGTTATGTTAGAACCCTCCCCCACACCTATCTCATGCATTGTCCTCAATGTATGACGTATGAAATGAACTGGCGAAAGGTAGAGTAACGATACATTGGGTCAAAAAGACCCATGGCTTTGTCTGCTTCAGGTACTGATTTCTAAAATTATTTCAAAGTTGACCATTTATCTTGAATTCATTACCATTCTTTGGGTCTCATATCTCTATGGCTCCATGTGAAAACACAGTCTTAACAACGAAAGGCCCTGTCCATGTTGATTTCAATTTTTCTGGAAAAAGGTGAAGTCTAGAATTATAGTGTAAGCTTTTTGTCCTAGGACAAAAGTTTTTCTCATGATGAACTTATCATGAAAAATCTTAACCCTATCTTTCATAATCTTCGCTTTTTCATACGCTTCATTCCTTAACTCTTTAAGTTCAAAATTTTGGCACCAGCCTTATCTAGATCAAAATTAAGCTACTTAATTGCCCATAAGGCTCGGTGCTCTAACTCAACAGGAAGGTGGCAAGCCTTTTAAAAGACTAGCCTATAAGGAGACATTCCTAGAATCATTTTAAAGGTGGTCCTATATGCCCATAAGGCATCCACCGATTTGGTAGGCCAATCCTTCCTATTTTGGTTCATAATTTTTTCCAAGATAAACTTAACTTGCCTATTTGAGACTTCTACCTGCCCACTGGTTTGAGAATGGTAAGCTGTGGATAACTTTTATGTTATGGCATATTTTTGCATAATAGCTTCAAAAATTCTGTTGCAAACATGTGTACCATTATCACTAATTATGGCACGAGGGATTCCAAAGCGTGAAAAAATGTTTTCTTTCAAGAACTTGACAACAACTTTGTTGTCATTCGTCTTGCAAGAGATGGCTTCAACCCATTTGGATACGTAATCCACAACCAACAAGATGTATTTGTCCCCAAATGAATTAGAAAAGGGAACCATAAAGTCAATGCCAAGAGTTCTACTTCTAGAATTGGATTTAGGGGTATCAATTTCGTTTTAAAATCCTTCCTATCATTTGGCATCTTGTGCACATTTTGCAAAAATCAAATGCGTCTTTAAACAAAGTGGGCCAATAGAACCCGCTCTGTAGAACGTTTTCAGCTATTTTTTGGGGACCAAAGTGTCCACCGCATGCAGATTCGTGACAAAAGGCAAGAACTCTCTTTACTTCCTCATCGAAAATACATCTCCTAATGATTTAGACAGAATAACATTTAAAAAGATAAGGTTTCTCCCAAATGAAATATCGAACTTAAGACAAGAACCGATATATGTCTTGTTTTGACCAATGGGATGGGGTTTGGTTTGTGACAAAGTAGTTAACTATCTCAGCATACCATGGTTCCCTAAAAGTAGCTAAGAGTTGTTCATCGGGGAAGTTATCATTGATTGGCAACTTGTTGGAAGAGGCATTTGGAACATAAGAGAGATCGGCGACGACATTTTTGACACCTTTTTTATCTTCATTTCGAGACCAAACTCTTGGAGGAGGAGGATCCGACAAATGAGTCGGGCCTTCGCATCTTTTTGAGCATTAGGTATCGAAGTGCCGAATGGTCGGTGAATATCATGGTTTTGATCCCAAGTAGGCATGGGCAAAATTTCTCCAATGCGAACACTACTGCCAGGAATTCCTTCTCGGTTGTAGTATAGTTCACTCGGGCATCATTAAGCATCCTACATGAATAGTAGATTACATGCCGCTTGTTATCTAAGCGTTGTCCTAAGACAGCGCCTATGGCAAAGTTAGAAGCATCGCACATAATCTCAAATGGTTTGGACTAATCTGGGACAGAAATTATTGGCGCAGAGATAAGTTACATTTTGAGCTTTTCCTATGCATTAAGACATTCATCATTGAAGATGAAGGGCACGTTTTTAGCTAAGAGGCTTATTAAAGGTCTAACAATTTTGCTAAAATCCTTAATGAACTTATGGTAGAAACCGGCGTGTCCTAAGAAGGAATGGATATCTTTCACACATTTGGGTGGGGGAAGCTTGGCTATGACCTCTATCTACGCATTGTCCACTTCAATTCCTTACATAGAGATCTCATGACGTAGGACAATCCTGTGTTGAACAATAAAGTGACACTTCTCCCAATTTAAGGTCAAATTCTTTTCTATGCATCGTTTGAACACAAGTTCTAGATGATGGAGGCATTGATCGAAAGAGTCTCCATAAACGGAGAAATCATCCATGAAGATCTCTAAGAAACGTTTGATCATGTCAGAGAATAAGCTTAACATGCAACGTTGAGATGTCGCGTGGGGATTGCACAAGCCGAAAGGGATTCAGCGATAAGCAAAAGTCCCAAATGGATAAGTGAACGTTATTTTTTCTTGGTCCTCCGGGGCTCTGGGGATTTGGTTATACCCCGAGTAACCGTCCAAGAAACAGTAATACTCATGGCTAGCTAATCGTTCAAGCATTTGGTCGATAAATGAAAGAGGAAATGCTCTTTACGAGTGGCAGCATTTAACTTACGATAGTCAATGCAAACTCAAATCTTTGTAGGGAGTCTTTTTTGAACTAGCTCTTCTTTGTCATTCTCAACCACTGTAAAACCAGATTTCTTAGGTACCGCGTGGACTGGGCTGACCTATTGGCTATCAGAAATGGGATAAATTATCCATTATCTAAAAGTTTCACTATTTTAGCTCATATCGCTTCTTGCATGATAGGATTCAACCTATACTGTGGTCCTTATTTGGTTTTGTCTCTTCATTTAGATGGATTCGGTGTTGAACTATAGTTTGACTTAATCCCCTAATGTCGGTCATTGTCCCAACCAATGCTACCTGATACTTCCTAAGGATTTTTATATGGTCTTCCTCTTGCCTCTTACTTATTGGATGAAACTATAACTGGTAGAGTCTCTTGTTCGCTAGGTAGGCACACTTGAGATGCTTGGGCAAGATTTTTAGCTCTATGGAAGGTTATGACCTAATAGGTGAATGAGTAAGACTTATTGGCTCCTGATCTAATGAAATTGGGCTTGATGCCTATTCTATCGTAGAATTGACCATCTCGTCAAGGTTGAAATCCTCAGATTCTAACTCAGTATCACACCTTTCTTCCAGTTCTATCTCCTCTCAAGCTCACTACTCATATTTTCAATTAAATTGACCTCAAAGGGTTAGTCGTTCATGTCATTGGGGTGTTTACCTAGGTTAAAAAATATATTTTCTTGGTCATGTCTCCAAAAGTCAATCTCATGGTTCCATTTCTACAATTTATGATTGCATTAGCATTTGCGAGGAACGGACGTCCTAAGATGACGAGAGTCTGGGACCTAGGATTAGACACAGGATGTGTCTCTAAATAATGAAATTTACTGGGTAAATGAATTCTCCTACACGTATAATGACATCGTTGGAACTTTAATTGATCGATAAGCAAACTAGATCGTAACTTGAGTTGAGCTGAGTTTGCCTAACCCAAGTTGTTGATATACAGAGAGGGAAGCAAATTAATGCTTGTTCCTAAATCAAGAAGTGCTCTACTAATTTCAGCTTGACCTATTGTACAAGAAATGATGGGGCAACTAGGTCTTTGTACTTGACAGGATCTGGTTGGACAATAGCTCACTAATGTTAGTGGCTAGAAAAACCTTCTTGTGCATATTTGTCTTTCTTTTCTTGATGCACATGTCCTTAAGGAATTTGGCATAACTAATGACCTGTTGGATTGCATCAAGAAGTGGTATATTAAGCCTAATTTGATTGAACACCTCGAACATTTTCTCCATATGTGCATTATTATCACTCCTAAGCCTATTTGGAAATAGGGCTATAGGTTGGTGCACTTGTTTTGCTGACTTATCAACTTTGATTTCTTTGGAGTTTTATGGAGATGGAGTGGAACGAGATGGAGTGGACGTTTAAGCTGGGTCCGGTGGCATGGATACTTGATTATCAACTTGTTTCTCTGACCTAAATGTATGAACCAAGTTACACTGGTTTGGGTCTTGAGCCTCATTAGCTTGCCTAGGACTCCTAGTGTTTGACAATGGTTGATTTGGTAGAGTTCCCTTTTATCTTTCTTGTTGACTCAGTTGCATTTCTATCCTAGTCATGACTTGAGCTAGTGTTTCTTGGCTCTTAATTAGAGTGTCTACCTTTCTTTCCATATGGAGAGTCTTGTTTCCATATATGAATTTTGGAAAGAGGGTGGAGGATTTTGGTTGGAAAAATTTATTGATAAGGGATTGTTGAAATTGTTGGAGATTTGTCCTTGTTTGATCATTGTTGTTTGGGCCCCATGAGAAATTTGGGTGATTTCTCCAACCAGAATTATAGATGGATGAATATGGATGGTTAGCGGGCCTTGTGAACGCTGCATTCAGATGTTCGGGCAACGTTTGATAAGCTAAAAAGAAGGGACATTTCTCGAACATATTGTTCATGGCTTGACAGTCAGTGTAGCCCGCCGAAGGTGTTGGGCTGACTTGGTTCACCGATACTGACTCTTTAGTTTCTAGAGCTTCTAGTCTTCGCATCACAACAACTAGTTTAGCTTCGGTAGCTATGTTTGCCTCAAAGGAATGGGCACCTCCTTTAGAAGAGCTAGAGTCGTTAGTCCTAAATTTTTCCAGAGTTGGTTCCCATTGGATGGTCTTATCAGCCAAGTCTTCATATAATAACCATCCTTTGTCTTCGTTCAAAAATCCTCCTTGTCACATAAATTCTAATAGAGTTTTTGTTTGATATTCGAAACCATCATATAGAGATTGGCAAAGTCGCCATTTTTCTATACCATGGTGAGGGCATTGGGCAAGGAGGTCCTTAAAGCATTCGAAATACTTCCAAAAAGGTTCATTAGCTATTTGCTTAAACTGGAACATGCTTTTCCTAATTTGCGCAGTCTTGTGAACGGGATAGAACTTCTTGAAGAAGGCTTTGATGAAATTATCCCATAAAGATATGAAATTGACTTCTACACTGCGAGCCATTTCTTTGCTAAGTGTTTCAAAAAGAATAGGACAAAACGTAATTTAATGGCATCTACTCCTAAGCTGGGTATTTTCATCATTAGACATACTTCCTCAAATTTCTTATGAAAAAGTACGCATCCTCGAATTCAATTCATGAAACTTGGAAGAGTATTGATGTATTATGGTTTCAGCTCAAATTGGTTGTCTCCCACATCGGGGAGTTGAATGCAAGATGGAAGAGAGGTTCTGATAGGATAGAACCTATCTTGCAGTGATGGTGGTTGTGCCATATGTGAATCAGGTTTTTGTTCGGGTAGTGAACTGTTCCTAGTAAGTCTGGATGTAACTGGGTCTCTCGACCAAGCTGACATGCACAATTAACAAGCAAGTTCACCAATCAATCAAAAAAAAAAAAGAAAAATCCAAATCCTAATTTAGGGTAAGCCTGGAACTACACGACTCCTAACTTTAGACTGTCTTTAGGAGATATATTGCAGACTCTAACCACAAGTTAATCGGCCAGGTATGTGGCAAGATCGGTGGGAGGTATCCGTCAAAGACGGGCCTAATTATGCCAAACTACCAACCTTCAAGGTTTCGCCCCTCAATACCCAGCCTTAGACACCGATTTAGCAAGAGATAATTTTGAACAACTTCCTCCTTCAGTCAATCTCTTAATGAGTTCGAGTTAACCTAAGGCCAACGTCTAGTCAATTTTTATTTTAGGGTTAGGGTTATGAGTGCAATGGAGATGATTTGTGGGCCAAGGAAGGGTAATGACGTCCCCATCTTATCTTGTTTATGGGTTTTGCCCTTAAAGTGATTTAGAGCATATGTAAAGCAATAGACAAGAATTCACTCAAAAGCAGTAAATCAGCCAGGGTGCTTCCTATTCTATATGCAATGCGAACGTACCTTATCGCCATCACTCTTCAACAAAAATTAAGAAATTTAAATAGACACATGCCTATAATGTAAGAGTCTAAAATATTTTAATTAGTTAACTAATAGGTTACTGTTAATTAATTAGCAGAATGCAGGGCGATCACAGAGAAAAATTATCAACTGCAGAAAATAGTACTGGCAATTTGCAGCAGACTTGCAAAATTTCAAGCACAATTAAGCTACTACAGCCGCGGATATGCAGCAATAGCCGTGGAACGCCGCTGTTTAGTGTTGCCTCTGGCTCTGCCTTCTAGGGCAGAGGCACAGATTTGCTAATTTTCCTGAGCTGCAATAAGTTTTCCTGTTAGCAGATCCTGCAAAGAGAAAATAAATAATTAGTTTTACAGAATATCGTACCATTCCCTCCCCAGCAACGATGCCAAAATTTTGATTGAGAAAAAAAGTATTGAAAAAAATCAAGAGTTAGAGTTAGAAAGTTCTTAATCTCTTCTCAATGTAACCGAGTAGCAAGGGCTAGACGGGTTGATCCACCAGGAAGGATGCGATGGAAGCATTTCGTAACGATTTCTCTAACAGTTAGCTTAGAAAAAAGAGATTTGATTGTAAGAAAGAGATTCAATTAAGCAAAAGGAATTATAATCCACTATTCATCTACCACATCCAAAGTATTAGCCTAAAAAGAATGGACATTATATTGAATCCATGAAGAATTATCTACCCTAATGTTTTGATTGAGAATCAAGCAACATGAGTAAAAATATTGTAAACCCTAATTAGTGTGCACTAATTAAATTAAAATTTAGTTCATCCTAATTTCTAAGCATAGCATAAGAAAAGTCTCTTTTTAAACTTAACATAATACTATCAAAGTATTTAAATATGAACTATGCATAACCATTAAGAAGTGCAATCCTAAATTAATTAAACCTAATTATTTATTCATCTTCAAGAACACTAATTTAATCCTAGGGTTTTTAACAAGCATAGATTTCAATCAGTTCATCTTTTAAGCTAAATTTAGATTGATCGAGAGATAAGCAAGCTATAAGTTTAATTAGTAACTCATATTTTCAATTTTTATTTTCAATTTTTACTATGAATGAGAAAAGTTGTATCAAAATTAAAAGAAGAAAAGCAAATAAGCTAAAGCAATAAAAACTAAATTAAATTGAAAAACAAGAAGAGTAAAAAGAATAAAGAACCTTATTTTATTGGATGTCACCGACCAATTACAAAGCTCTTCTGCTTCTTCAACAATCTTCTTCTCCAAATAAAAAAATGAAATAATACAAGAAAATTCAGAAAGAAAAAAGGATCTAAAGGAAACCCTAAGCTTGAGCTCTGAGATTTGCCCTCCTCTGTTGTTCTACAGGGGTTTTTATAGGAGATTTGAGACGTAGAATATCAGTATAACTCTACCACGAAAACGCGGCACCAACCGAGTCCATACTGCCATGGAAACGCGGGTTTTGCCGCTTTTCTGCAGTAAAAGCTTGGCCAATGGCCACACGCTTTCGTGCATGGCCTCCCTTGGTCCGTCCATCTAGAAATCTATCCTTAGATCTTGATTTTAGGCTCTAAATTTTGAAATACGACAATCTTTTTAAATTACTTGGAGACCAAGCTATCTCTAAATCCGAATCAAATTCAGATTTTCTCTCCTTTATCTTCATCTTGTAGTGCAAGTAACCAGGTTCAAATAGAAGTCCACCTCTATCTTTAATTAGGATTAGATCCATCTTGTTCTATCCTTCTCCTCCTTTCGATTAATCCAAATTTAAATGGGATAGAAAAGATGCTTCCTTTATCTTTCCTAATTAATCTTTATTTTCATATTTCTTGTGGGCTTTTGGCTTCTTTTTGGCTTTCTATTGGGCTTTCTTGGATTTTGGAGGCCTACACATTACTAAACAATAAATGAATTAAATAGTAATGTTTTATAAAAATTAAGTATGAAAATGTGAATGAAAATATGCATTTTTGATAACAAATCAGATACCACTTTATTTACTAAGCATATTGATAGAGATAACTTAATTGTTCAAATTTATGTAGATGATATCATATTTGGTTCTACTATCAATGGTTTATGTAAAGATTTCAAATTTTGCATGAAAGAAGAATTCGAGATAATCATTATAGGCAAACTCAACTTCTTTCTAGGACTTCAAATCAAGAAAAAAGAGGATGCGATCTTCTTGAATCAAGAAAAATACACAAAAGAGTTAATTAAAAAGTTTGGGCTAGAAAATGCGAAACCTTGCAAAACACTCATGGCCACCACTACAAAGCTTGACAAGGATGACCTAGGTAAGTGTTGATATAAAAGTATATAGAGGCATGATAGGTAGCCTGCTGTAATTAACGGCAAGTAGGCTGGATATCATGTTTAGTATATAATTGTATGCTCATTTTCAATCATGCCCTAAAGAATCGCATTTAATTATAGTTAAATGTATTATTAGATACTTAAAGGGCACAATCAATGTGGGTTTATGAATCCAAAAACCGGTCAATTTACAATGACAGATGCCGACAATGCGGGTTGTAGAGTGGATAAAAAGAGTACAAGTAGAACATGTCAATTTCTTGGTAATTGTCTTGTTTCATGATCCCTTAAGAAACAAAATTTAGTAGCACTCTTAACCACCATGGAAGAGTACTGCAGCAGGTGCTTATTGTGCACAAGAACTTTTGATGAACATACTCTACTCGATTATGATTGCATTTTGACCATGTCAAGATTTTTATGATAATACTAGCACAATTCATATGACGAAAATTGCAAATCAGCATGGTTACCAAACATATTGAGATTAGGTATCATTTTATAAGAGATCAATTTGAAAAAGGGGATATTGATATAGATTATGTCTGGGATTTCATAGTGTATTTTGAGATTTTAGGCCAGTGTTCTCATTATATTAGGTATCCCACTTCGACAGGTGTTTTAGCGTATTTTTGGGATTTTTTATTGTATTTTTGGAACTGTGTATTATACCGGTCTGTTGAATTATATTTTGTTCTGGGATGTATTTGTATCAGTGTGACAAATGCTTGTAATAGTGTAGTTTAATACTTTTACATGTATACTGCTTGTTATATTACTCTATCATTGTGCTTAGCTGATCCTTCATGATCACCCTCAGTCTCCGAGCTTACATTTAGCCTCCAAGCTTAACCGCTTAGCTGTTCTCTTTCTTATTATATATATGTGCATGTTTGGTACTAACACTTCTGTAGGTACCTATTCAGCCTTCGGGCTACATTAGCCTCCGTGCTCTCTTTTATTTGGCTGATACTTAATGGTCACCCTTAGCCCTCTAGGCTTTTCAGGCTCCGCTTGGTACGCGAGTGATTATCTCTAAAATTACATATTTCATATCACATCTTCACATTTATTTAAAATTAAATTATGTTAATAATACCTCTCTTGCATGTTTCTAGGTTCATGGCATGAAATGAAGAGAAAGACCCAAATTACCATTTAATTGGTGATTAAAAGCCTACAAAGATAGGCATGACTTTGGAGGGTGGTTTCGTCAAAACCAGGGGCCTAAATCTAAAAACCAGCAAGTACAATCGACAGGGGGGGTGACATGACAGCGCGTGGCAGGCGGCGCCACGCGTGCGGCCATGCTATGGCCACGAAAACACTTCCATAGCTCTGGTGTGGAGCCGCCACAAGAGTTGACGCGCGGCTCCGTACTTGTACCATGGTTCCCCCTTTCGCTTATAAAAGCCCTGAGATTTTCAGAACTGAATAAGAAGAAGTTTTGAGGAGTTTTTCTTTAGTTGTAGTGTAGTTTTAGAGCAGTTTCTTCTTCTTAGTGTAGTTTAAGTTAGTTCTTCTTCTTCTTCCTCTTTGTATTTTTCATTTCTTATAGATCTTGTAATAGGAGAGAGAGAGAGAGAGTGGTACATGGTTGGAAAGCAAGAGTGCTTGTAATGAAGGACAATCCAGGAAAGGTTCTCTTTTTTTACCTCTCCTTGTTTTCTTCTCTCTAACTCCTTTTACATGCTTAGCTAATTTCCTCTTATGGCAACTAACTACTAACCATTAACTTGTTAACTTCTTACCGATAATCCACATAAATCTAATAGCCTCTACTTGGCCTTACTCTTGCAAGAGCTATTGATAGCTCATGATAATGGATCTAATACTCTAACATCCTAACTCTCTAACAAGCTAACATTACTTTACTCCATGCTTACTCTTATTTAGTTTTGATGATTTAAGTGTAGCTTGCACTTGTTTGTTAAGTTTGGATGTGAAAGTTATATTATAGGTCATGCTTTGAAATGCTCTTGAACCAAGGACTAATGATGGCCAAGGATACATGTGAGGCAACTATCACTAAGAGGTTAGCATGGTTAGTGGAGCCATTAGTAGTTAGTAGCCAAGAGTTTTCTTTCCTTTTTACTTTGTTTTATAAATATATCAAAAAATCACAAATACATTCTTTTCTATGTTTTTCACTTTTTCATGTCTCAAAAACCATAAATACTCGGACTCATTTAGGAGATTGACCTAAGGGGAAGATGTTAGAGTTTGACTCTTGTCAAGTCAGTGTCTAACATTTGGGATTGAGAGGCGAAACCTTGAAGAACAGTGGTTTGGCATAATTAGGCATGTTGCTCCGGCACGGATACCTCCCACTGATCTTACCACTACCTGACCGATTAACTCATGGTCAGATTCTGACAATGTATCCCCCGTGTACAGTCTAACCAGTTACGAGTCATCTAGATCTAAGTCAATCCTAGCATAGGCTTGTTTTCTTTTTGTTTATTTGTTTGTTTCCTTTCTTGGAAATTATGATATGAATTTCAATAATAACAATTTTTTCAATCCTAATATGAATCCATATTTCACCCCGACCTTATTTGACTCGGATAACTTCAACCAGGATATATACAACATGAAGCAATCATATAGGCCAGATTGGGATTATTCGACTCAATATGACCCATATCCCCAATCTTATGACCATAATTTTCAAAACAATTTCAACTCTTCACAGAGTCAATGAGGACTTACCTTCCCGAGTCAAATTTTAAACCACCTTATCCACAATTTTCACAATATTCATTCCCCGATTTTTGATTCATATACTCCCTTTTCCTGTTCCACCAACCGAAGAAAAATCCGATTTGGAAAGGAGTATGGAAGCCATGCATGAGTCCCAACAACAAATTCAAAATTTGCTCAATTCATAATCCTTCCCAAATCAAACTCCATATATACTCCTTTTCCAGAACATCCAATTGAAGAAAAATCTGAGCTAGAAAAGCGTTTGGAAGTCTGTTGTGAAATGGCGCAAAAAATTCAAAATATGTTGGACTCATCACCTCAACCAAATTTTCAAGAGTCATGCTCATCTTTTCCAGTCGCACTAATTCAAAATGAACAATCATCAGTCCTAGACTTGAGTATGGAGCTCTTGCGTGAGTCTGAGCAACAAACTCATATCTGATAGACTCATAATCTCACCACAATTTCCAAACATACTCACATTTTCAAGAAGAACCAATTGCAAAGAGTATGGAAGATATGATTAAGACTCAAAATTTTGTTACCCCGGCTATCTGTAGGTTAGACTCTATAATGAGCGAATTGATCAATGAGAGCAAGAAAAGTCTTTCTTGTCAACCTTTAACCAATCCTTATATCGCTAACTCTATCTATTGGTCCTAAGAATCATGTTATTTTGGAAACCAAGATTCAATTTCAGAACGAACTTGAACTTGACCAACTCCAAGTTATAAAAGTCGCTTTGACATTCTGGCAAGTTATCCCTTTCCTGAAATTAAAATTGAACAGGAATCTGATCCCGAACCTCATGTTAGTGATTCCATTTCACTTTTTGATTCAATAATGACTCTGGTATCTTTGCCAGATTTTTTTCTCTATTCTGGAGTCAACATTGAATCATGTACAAATTAAATCAATATCTTCTGATCACACATCATTAATGGGAAAGTGCGTAAACATCAATTCTTTAGTTATACCCATTTTTGAACCAATTTCACTCCCTCTTTTGAATCTCGACTTGATCTGAGTCAAATTCCCGAGCCGGTATCGGTTTATTCCTGTTCCATTTAAGTCCAAATCAATCATCTCCCAAAATCACACTTCATTGTTGGACAAGGATGTTGAAGAAAATGACTCAGTAATTATTTTTGAAAATTGAAAATTAGATGGATAATTTTTTAAATAAGACCATTCACTCAATCATTCTTTTACTGGGTCGTATTAGAGAGGTCACTGGTGAGTTTCTGAAAGATCCATAATGTTTTGAATGGGTAGCAACGCTTGGACCAATCAGACCACCACCAGAGCCACCACCATGAGGTAATTTTCTTTCTCTTCCTATTTGTTTCATGTATATACACATTCACGATGCATTGAGGACAATGCATGAGATAAGTGTGGGGAAGGATTTACTAACATGTTAGTTTTATATTTTCTTTCTTTTACACTTCTTTTTAGAAACTTTTTAAAATTTCCTTTTGTATAAAAACTCTTTTCTTTTCTTTTCACAGAACTTTTTGAAATAAGAGAAATAGTTTTGATTTATTTTTAAAAATTAAGATTATCTAAGGAATTAGAAAGACCTAAAATTATGAATTTAAACTAAGTCAAAATAATAGATCTTGTTTAAATTTTAGGATAAGGTAGTAAGATTGGAAAGATAATTTGATCTTGAATTTTTTGCCTTAGATATATGCACTTCACGCTTACACAATTTTTTGAATTGAAACAAAGACTTAAAATATCATAAAAAATATTATAAAAAAAGATGATAAAGCCACTTATTGAAGTTGGGTAATTAAGCCACAGGAAGCATGATTATTTACGTCTAAAACAATGGATAAAAATAAAATAATCCCCTTTAATTTTGCGGCCTTGTTTACTCGGGTCCTTAAGTCTGAGGGATGTTTTCTCATCTGGTGCCCTAAAACTATCTGGTTTGGGAGTCACGGGCTAAAGGCTCACTATCCAGGAAAGCTAGAAAGCCTAAGAAATTAAGGGAAGAAAAAATAATAATAATATAAATAAATGGTATAAAAGTTAGAGTCGATATCCCAAAAATCTTCACAGTTCACAAAGTGCATATTTTTCAAAGAGTTTTATGAAAGATAAAAGAATCAATTTAATTTTAAAATTCTTACATTTAATTTATAATAAGATTTTGCATTTCGACTTAGTTTAAGGAAAAAAATTTCTAGTTAACCTATGACCTTGGATCACTTAAATTTTCGCAAAATAATTTAACATTGTTCTTTATTTCAAAATGCGTTTTCAAATACTAACATTTGATTTCTTTCTTTTTGGATTTTGTGGGCGTAATCCGCTGAAAACTTTCAGGAGACAAAACTCTTCCTCTAGGGGAAACCTAGAGGTTTAACGGCTTGTTGTATACGCTCAGTGCAATCGCGTCACCTGCGAAAGTGGTATAATAATTTCTTTAGTTTTTATTTTGCTCGGGACGAGCAAAACATAAGTATGGGGGTGTGACTGGTCTCTAAAATTGTATATTTCATACCACATCTTCATATTTATCTAATATAAATTCTGTTAATAATATCTCTCTTGCATGTTTCTATGTTCATGGCATGAAATGAAGAAGACCAAAATCACCATTTAGTTGGTGATTAAAAGCCTACAAAGATAGTCATTGACTTTGGGGGGTGGTTTCATCAAACCAGGGGCCAAATCTGAAAACTGACAAGTACAACCGACAGGGGGCGACATGACAGCGCGTGGCAAGCGGCGCCGCGCGTGGCCACGCTATGGCCATGAAAACACGGCCAAAACGCGGCTCTGGTGTGGCGCCGCATGCCAAGATTTGACGCGCGACTCCGTACCTATAGCGTGGTTCCCCCTTTCGCCTATAAAGCCCTGGGATTTCCAGAACTGAATAAGAAGAAGTTTTGAGGAGTTTTCTTTAGTTGTAGTGTAGTTTTAGAGTACTTTCTTCTTCTTAGCGTAGTTTAGGCTCATTCTTCTTCTCTCTTCCTCTTTGTATTTTTCATTTTCTTGTTAGATCTTGTAATAGGAGAGAGAGTGGTACATGGTTGGAATGCAAGAGTGCTTGTAATGGAAGGTGACAATCTATGAAAGGTTCTCTCTTTACCTCTCCTTGTTTTCTTCTCCTTAACTCCTTTTACATGCTTAGCTAAATTTCTCTTATGGAAACAACTACTAACAACTAACTTGCTAATTTCTTACTTGATAATCTACATGAATCTAATAACCTCTACTTGGCCTTGCTCTTGCATGAGCCATTGATAGCTCATGATGATAGATCTAACACTCTAACATCCTAACTCTCTAACAAGCTAACATTACTTTACTCGATGCTCACTCTTGTTTAGTTTTGATGGTTTAAGTGTAGCTTGCACTTGTTTTGTTGAGTTTAGATGTGAAAGTTATCTTATGGGTCATGCTTTGAAATGCTCTTGAACCAAGGACTAGTGATGGCCAAGGATACATGTGAGGCAACTATCACTAAGAGATTGGCATGGTTAGTGGATCCGTTAGTAGTTAGTAGCCATGAGTTTTCTTCTTTTTTACTTTGTTTTATCATATATCAAAATCACAAAACATTCTTGTCTATGTTTCCCACTTCTTCGTGTTTCATCTTACTCTTCTCTTTCCATTCTTTGTTTTCTTTTCTTTTGATTTTTTAAACGTTGAAGAAACTTTAACACACACGAGAACATTCCGGTAAAGCTTCTAATCACTTCCCATCCCTGTGGATTCTACCCGTTTAGCCTCTATGCTATAACGAAAGTATCGAGGAAGCCAAAGCACCCACTTTTTAATATTAATTTCAAAACATACATTTTTGTGCACGATTTTCCCCAATCAGCGAGCCAAGCGCTCAGTGCTTTATCGCTAAATCTATATGAGCGGAGTTATGTCATGAGCACGGCTTTGCCACGTACGATGCTATAGCATTCATACGCTCGCTTTGCCGTGCGTGTTTAGCGGTGCCACGAGTGGTAACCACCCCGAGCATGATAGCGTCTAGCGCTATACATAAGATTCATCCAGCCTTTCTTAGCTCTTCTTGGATGTTTGCTTGTTTGCTCATTAATTTTATTCTTGTTTTGCTCAGTCCTAAGACTTACCTTCGAGTTCTGTAATACCCCGTTCCCGGAATACGTACTTAGTTACGTATTCAGATTTTCGATCGTATTTTTCGATTTGTTTTCCTGTATTTATTCTGTATTATGAATTCCTTGTATGATTGTTTTGTCCTGGAATTGGATTCGTGGATTCGGAGTCAGCTCTAGTCTGAACCGAAGACCCGATTATAGTATATTATTCGATTTGGCCTTTCCGGTGATTAGATTTGACCGATTTCAGTTTCAAATATTATTTTCCAATATATTAGATTTTCTGTGATTTTCTGAATTTTTCTTGGATTAAATTGGATTTCTTCAAAACCGGTGTCGGCCAGTGCCGCTGACCGATTCCCGGATTTTTAATTCTCAAACTGTTTGGAATTTCATGATGGTCCTTTAGACTTTATCTTTTAGAATTACATTTCCTATTCAAATACTTTTTCTGAGAATTTTATAATTTTATGAAAATTCCATCGGAGTCGGTAGGTAACTGATTCCGGGATTTTTAGTTTTAAAACTATAAAGTATTTCTGAAAAAGGATTTCACTATGAGTCTTCATATATTATTATTGATTTTTGGGTAAATTTGCGAGTCGTTCCGAGATACTTGAATTTCGGGCGATTCCGGTATTTTCCGAATTGTTTTCCGTATTCTTGACTTGAACCCGAGTCTCTGTATTTTCAACAGTTTCATTCTGAGCCCAAAAGAAAATATCTTCTCCTTTATAATTCCCCTTCCTTTTTCCTTTTCTTTATTTCTTTCCTTCCTTCCCAAGCCACACACTTTTCCAATTTCCCCAAATACCAAAATTCCTATTTTTCCTCTCCACACAACTCCCACCTACCTCCACCATTTAATGCATCTTTCTCTCTCTCCCATGGCCGGCCAAGTGGCCAAGAGAGGGACACTCACCTCACCTCCCCTTTTTGCAAATAAACCCCTCTCTTCCATCTAAATTACAACTCCTTCACAAATTCCAAATCATATATAAACATTCCTTTACATTTCCTTTTTCTTTTTTCTTCACTTCACCAAAAGAAAGACCCTCAACAAAATCCCTCCTCCATCTCAACTCAACCTCCAACTTCAAGAGCTTCATCTAGGGCATCATCAAGGTCTTCATCTTCAACCACCAACTCCCAAAGCAACACCAAGATCATCTTCTCCACCTCAAGCAACTTCAACTTCAACAACTACTTTTGGATTGAGGCCATCATCTCCACCTTGGGATCCTTTCAAGACTACAAAGCTTCACCTAACCAATCCTAGTGAGTATTTTTACTCACCAAGACTCATCAAATTCCTAGTATACTTGTATTTACAATTCTTGTACATTTACATCTTCAAAATCACATTTTTAGACTATCAAGCACAACCACCAGATTCAGTTCTGTACACTGTGTTCGACCATGATTAGTCGACTTGACCTAGAACCTAGTCGACTAGAAACCCTTAGCTGAAACGTAGCCTTTTCTGACTTCACAGTTTTAGTCGACTAGTCCCTATTACCAGTCGACTAGATATCCCTAGTCGACTACTAGAATTCCCCTAGTCGACTCCTGAAATAAACTCAACTCTCTGTATCTCAAACTTAGTCGACTTAAGTATCTGTTAGTCGACTTGTAGTTCTCTGTTAGTCGACTACCCTTTTTACCTAGTCGACTAACTCTTCCTGAAACAGAAACCCAAACTCTCTGGAACACATTATTAGTCGACCACCCTATTTTCCTAGTCGACTAACCCTTCTATTAGTCGACTACTATTCCAACCTAGTCGACTAACTTATGGCTGTCTGTATTGTGATTTCCTTCTTGACTATGTATCTCACCCTTGATACATGTACTATATATTATTCCTACTTATACTTCATGGCTTGTACTTTATGATCTATTAATTGGTGTATATCATCTCTTGTCACTTCATATTCCCAGGTTTATGTATTGCCGTGCAACTGCTTGTTTCATTCTTATACTTGTACCTTGCCGTGATATTATTGCTTCTTTACTTTATACCATGCGTGGCAGACCCTTCGAGGTCGTTGAACCCTGTTTGCTTCTATGTTTTCCCCTTGCCTTGCTATGATCCAGACACGTCAGTACATGTTTTCCTTTAACACATGTATATCACCTGACCTCCAATGTGTTATCCCTTGACCACCTGGCTTGCCACTACTTGGCAAAACCCTATTGTTATAACATGACTGACCCGGACTATATCGACCTCTTACTATGTTTGGTTGTTTGCAATATCACCACTAGTCATGCTATCACTTCACACCCAGCATGACATACTTGACTTTATGATTATTATGTTTACGGGAACCCTGTCCTATTGTTGTTATTGTTATGGAACTAAGTGCCACACCATACTCGGTGGGGGCCACCTCTAGAATCCATTCCCACAGAGCAAAGTGCCACACCTCACGGTGGGGGCCACCTCTTGAATCTGTAGGGCTATTACTGTTATGACTGTTTATTCCCGTAACCTGATAATCTTAATAAGCTACAACTTGTATGGGTATGGGAGGAAGTGATGGATGCCGGAATGATATCTTGCTTATAGTGATGGGATATAAAGTATATATATATATATATGTATATATATACTGGCGGTAAGTGTTATGATATTACTGTTAGGGGACTTTGGGCCTCCAAAGCCGGTTCCAGTGTATGGAAACCACTATAAGAAGTTCTATCAGTTCTCCATCTACTTCCGTTAACAAACCTCGGATAGCTTATATATGGATGTATGTGTGATGGGATGTACACCCGGGCACATACCTAGATATATGGGTCAGACGAGTAATAATAATAATAGAGACCTGTTATGTTGTGACTCCTAGTCTACTCGTTATGTCATGATTCCAGTGATGATTCCTGTTTTGATGTTTGTTACGATTCTTATCATTCTTGTTATATATTCCCGTTTTGACTGTCATATGATTTGCAACTCTGATTCTATATGCTTGGGATTTCTGTGGCATGAGACAAGGGTATATATATGAGGGTTTCCTTGTTTGGATTATCCCCTCGATGTATTAGTCTCATGGGACCGTGACTTAAGCATATACAATCACTTTTGCCTGTAATCAGCCTTACTTTGCATTTCCCGTTTCATGATTATGCTATACCTGTTCTTGTATACCACTCTTGTGTTCTAACCTTTCTACTCTTGTCACTTAGACATTTGGCTGTAGCCTGTTCATTATTGGGAGGTCCTGACTCCCTTGGATTTGTATGTTCAGGTTGAAGCTTGGATCGAAGTGGAGCTGTCCACAGTAGATCGAGCTTTCTTTAGTGAGCAGGCAGACTAGCTCTACTTCCTTCGTGCCAGACTCCTTTTGACTCACGGGATCTTCACCCTTCTCGTGAGCATTTTGTATCTTTATCGTATATTTTACTTTTGGACTTGGTTGTGATAAAAGACATATGTAATATGTAATGTTTATCATACACTGTGATGACTTGTATATGTACCTTTTATGTTGGCATGTGTATGTATACCACGCTTTGTGTTGTACTCTGATTCCTTGCTTGTACTTTTATGCTTAGCGTATATACGTGGGGGCACTTTCTGACCTACGTATATACGTTGCAGTGACGTCCCCGTATCCGTGGAATCGGGGCGTTACAGGTTGGTATCAGAGCTTAGGCTCTCCCACCTATAGTACAATCAAGCGGCAAATTCTAGTAATTTGCTAATGCCAACTACAATGTACAAAGTCATCTAGTCCTTCTTGATTATCTAGTTCTTCTTGGTTCCTTCCTTCGTATCCTGAAATCCTTCCATTTTTCCATCACTTTCCAGTCATTCTTCATCAACTAGGCATGGATAGAAGATCGGGTCGTAGCAACTCTGGACCAGCATCGAATGGAGCAGCAGGAGAGAATGTGGATATATTGAGGGTTATCCAGATGATGATGGAGAACCAGCAGCAGCAGACCGAGCTTCTCCGGCAAGAGATAGCAGCACCTAAGGAACAGAGGCCGGGGAATATATCAGATTTCAGACGGCTGCAGCCAGCTATATTCACGGTGAAGAGAAACCTTGGATGCTGAGCAATGGTTGACCGACACATCGGACTTGTTGAATGCAGCCCGTGTCCCAGAGGAAAACCAAGTGGAGGTCGCCAAGATTCAATTGGAGGATATAGCTAGAACTTGGTGGCTAGCTGAGGAGGCAAGATTGGAGAAGCCTGTCACTTGGGACACATTCTCCAAGAGTTTCTACAGCAGATTCTTCCCTGTCACAGCTCAGAAAGACATGGAAGAGCAGTTCATCAGACTTCAGCAACGGGATAGGTCCGTGGATGAGTATGCCGCGGAATTTCTCAGACTCAGCCGCTTTGCTCCGTATATGGTGACGGATGAGGAGAAGCGGGCAAGTAGATTTCAGCAGGGCCTACAGATGGACATACAAGTATTCTTGATGCCCCAACAGTTGAAGACCTATTCAGAGGTTCTCACCATAGCTCGAGAAGTAGAGCGTGGACTGGAGAAGAAGCAAGCAAACCAGATGAGGAACCAGGCAAGAAGAGGCCTTTTGAGTTGTTGGATGAGGAGGATGCAGATAGGGCAACCCATGGCCCGATGATGAAGAGACCATTCCAACCTCCTCTGTCTCAGATTGTATGCAACTTCTGCCACAGGCCCGGACACTATAAGAGGGATTGTCGAGTGGCCAAGGGATTATGTTTAGTGTGCGGGTCAGGGAGTCATATGCTAAGGGATTGCCCACACAGGAAGTTTGGACATGTGGCACCGATCAGACCAGCTCTTCCAGCCCCAGCACATCCAGCTCCAGCACTTCCAGCGCCGCCACCGAGGAGGAATCCAGATCCTGTTGATCGAAGAGTTCCATTTCCACCCCAACAGTATGATCATCAGCATAGGGAATGAGGACTAGATCAGATCAGAGTAGAGGCCAAGGTTACATCATGGCAGCAGAGGCGCCAGACGATACAGCAGAGTGTGAAGACCAGTATCCAGACCAGGAGCCTTAGGGATATCATGGTAACCCCTACCCCATATCTTGCATTTGAGTTGATTATCATTCTAAATGTTTTTCTCTTGTCATTCTTTCATTTTCCATCCTGACCCTTCCTGTATCCATCTTATTCCCTGTTTTGGTTTTATGAGCCCTTTATTCCAGCCTTTGTCCCCTTTGTGTTCAATTTACCCCTTATTGAAATTGCGAGGACGCAATTTTTTGTAAGGTGGGTGGATTGTAATACCCCGTTCCCGGAATACGTACTTAGTTACGTATTCAGATTTTCGATCGTATTTTTCGATTTGTTTTCCTGTATTTATTCTGTATTATGAATTCCTTGTATGATTGTTTTGTCCTGGAATTGGATTCGTGGATTCGGAGTCAGCTCTAGTCTGAACCGAAGACCCGATTATAGTATATTATTTGATTTGGCCTTTCCGGTGATTAGATTTGACCGATTTCAGTTTCAAATATTATTTTCCAATATATTAGATTTTCTGTGATTTTCTGGATTTTTCTTGGATTAAATTGAATTTCTTCAAAACCGGTGTCGGCCAGTGCCGCTGACCGATTCCCGGATTTTAATTCTCAAACTGTTTGGAATTTCATGATGGTCCTTTAGACTTTATCTTTTAGAATTATATTTCCTACTTAAATACTTTTTCTGAGAATTTATAATTTTATGAAAATTCCATCGGAGTCGGTAGGTAACTGATTCCGGGATTTTTAGTTTTAAAACTATAAAGTATTTCTGAAAAAGGATTTCACTATGAGTCTTCATATATTATTATTGATTTTTGGGTAAATTTGCGAGTCGTTCCGAGATACTTGAATTTCGGGCGATTCCGGTATTTTCCGAATTGTTTTCCGTATTCTTGACTTGAACCCGAGTCTCTGTATTTTCAACAGTTTCATTCTGAGCCCAAAAGAAAATATCTTCTCCTTTATAATTCCCCTTCCTTTTTCCTTTTCTTTATTTCTTTCCTTCCTTCCCAAGCCACACACTTTTCCAATTTTCCCAAATTACCAAAATTCCTATTTTTCCTCTCCACACACTCCCACCTACCTCCACCATTTAATGCATCTCTCTCTCTCTCCCATGGCCGGCCAAGTGGCCAAGAGAGGGACACTCACCTCACCTCCCCTTTTTGCAAATAAACCCCTCTCTTCCATCTAAATTACAACTCCTTCACAAATTCCAAATCATATATAAACATTCCTTTACATTTCCTTTTTCTTTTTTCTTCACTTCACCAAAAGAAAGACCCTTCACCAAAATCCCTCCTCCATCTCAACTCAACCTCCAACTTCAAGAGCTTCATCTAGGGCATCATCAAGGTCTTCATCTTCAACCACCAACTCCCAAAGCAACACCAAGATCATCTTCTCCACCTCAAGCAACTTCAACTTCAACAACTACTTTTGGATTGAGGCCATCATCTCCACTTGGGATCCTTTCATGACTACAAAGCTTCACCTAACCAATCCTAGTGAGTATTTTTACTCACCAAGACTCATCAAATTCCTAGTATACTTGTATTTACAATTCTTGTACATTTACATCTTCAAAATCACATTTTTAGACTATCAAGCACAACCACCAGATTCAGTTCTGTACACTGTGTTCGACCATGATTAGTCGACTTGACCTAGAACCTAGTCGACTAGAAACCCTTAGCTGAAACGTAGCCTTTTCTGACTTCACAGTTTTAGTCGACTAGTCCCTATTACCAGTCGACTAGATATCCCTAGTCGACTACTAGAATTCCCCTAGTCGACTCCTGAAATAAACTCAACTCTCTGTATCTCAAACTTAGTCGACTTAAGTATCTGTTAGTCGACTTGTAGTTCTCTGTTAGTCGACTACCCTTTTTACCTAGTCGACTAACTCTTCCTGAAACAGAAACCCAAACTCTCTGGAACACATTATTAGTCGACCACCCTATTTTCCTAGTCGACTAACCCTTCTATTAGTCGACTACTATTCCAACCTAGTCGACTAACTTATGGCTGTCTGGTATTGTGATTTCCTTCTTGACTATGTATCTCACCCTTGATACATGTACTATATATTATTCCTACTTATACTTCATGGCTTGTACTTTATGATCTATTAATTGGTGTATATCATCTCTTGTCACTTCATATTCCCAGGTTTATGTATTGCCGTGCAACTACTTGTTTCATTCTTATACTTGTACCTTGCCGTGATATTATTGCTTCTTTACTTTATACCATGCGTGGCAGACCCTTCGAGGTCGTTGAACCCTGTTTGCTTCTATGTTTCCCCTTGCCTTGCTATGATCCAGACACGTCAGTACATGTTTTCCTTTAACACATGTATATCACCTGACCTCCAATGTGTTATCCCTTGACCACCTGGCATGCCACTACTTGGCAAAACCCTATTGTTATAACATGACTGACCCGGACTATATCGACCTCTTACTATGTTTGGTTGTTTACAATATCACCACTAGTCATGCTATCACTTCACACCCAGCATGACATACTTGACTTTATGATTATTATGTTTACGGGAACCCTGTCCTATTGTTGTTATTGTTATGGAACTAAGTGCCACACCATACTCGGTGGGGGCCACCTCTAGAATCCATTCCCACAGAGCAAAGTGCCACACCTCACGGTGGGGGCCACCTCTTGAATCTGTAGGGCTATTACTGTTATGACTGTTTATTCCCGTAACCTGATAATCTTAATAAGCTACAACTTGTATGGGTATGGGAGGAAGTGATGGATGCCGGAATGATATCTTGCTTATAGTGATGGGATATAAAAGTATATATATATATATGTATATATATACTGGCGGTAAGTGTTATGATATTACTGTTAGGGGGACTTTGGGCCTCCAAAGCCGGTTCCAGGTGTATGGAAACCACTATAAGAAGTTCTATCAGTTCTCCATCTACTTCCGTTAACAAACCTCGGATAGCTTATATATGGATGTATGTGTGATGGGATGTACACCCGGGCACATACCTAGATATATGGGTCAGACGAGTAATAATAATAATAGAGACCTGTTATGTTGTGACTCCTAGTCTACTCGTTATGTCATGATTCCAGTGATGATTCCTGTTTTGATGTTTGTTACGATTCTTATCATTCTTGTTATATATTCCCGTTTTGACTGTCATATGATTTGCAACTCTGATTCTATATGCTTGGGATTTCTGTGGCATGAGACAAGGGTATATATATGAGGGTTTCCTTGTTTGGATTATCCCCTCGATGTATTAGTCTCATGGGACCGTGACTTAAGCATATACAATCACTTTTGCCTGTAATCAGCCTTACTTTTCATTTCCCGTTTCATGATTATGCTATACCTGTTCTTGTATACCACTCTTGTGTTCTAACCTTTCTACTCTTGTCACTTAGACATTTGGCTGTAGCCTGTTCATTATTGGGAGGTCCTGACTCCCTTGGATTTGTATGTTCAGGTGAAGCTTGGATCGAAGTGGAGCTGTCCACAGTAGATCGAGCTTTCTTTAGTGAGCAGGCAGACTAGCTCTACTTCCTTTGTGCCAGACTCCTTTTGACTCACGGGATCTTCACCCTTCTCGTGAGCATTTTGTATCTTTATCGTATATTTTACTTTTGGACTTGGTTGTGATAAAAGACATATGTAATATGTAATGTTTATCATACACTGTGATGACTTGTATATGTACCTTTTATGTTGGCATGTGTATGTATACCACGCTTTGTGTTGTACTCTGATTCCTTGCTTGTACTTTTATGCTTAGCGTATATACGTGGGGGCACTTTCTGACCTACGTATATACGTTGCAGTGACGTCCCCGTATCCGTGGAATCAGGGCGTTACAAGTTCTCTATTAGCTCTACCGCGAGGCGAGCTTAGTACTCAGTGCTTTACGACTAACTCGTTCGAGCATAGCTTCGTCGCATGTGATGGAATGGCGTTCATATGCCCGCTTCGCCACATGAGTTAGGTTCGGCGCAAGCATGGCTTCATCACGGTGTTAGTAGGGCATTCATACGCTGCTTCACCATATGTGTTTAGCTTTGCTATGAATGTGGCTTCACGTGAGCGATAGCTGTATGCTATCATGGCTTCGCTGTGAGCAATAGCCTCACCAAACGCTTTAGCGTTAAAGGTGTACGCTAGCTCCACCACGAGCCAAGCTCTATCTTGTGTCCGGCATAATGCCAACACATCCTGGCTTGGCTCCAGCTTGACCAGCCCCAGCTAGATAATTAAACAAATTATCTATTATTCTTTTCTTGATGATTGTGAAGAGTTTGAAACCTTTCCTTAAACTATTTTTCAAAAATTGTATTATTTCTTGTATTCGTACCGATCTCCTATATTGGTACAGTTTTTTTCGTATTGTGTTATATGACAGTTATCACATGCCATTCTATTACTTGACATGCTTTTAGCTGATATGATAACTTTTACTATATTGGTTACTTGACACCTGACATCTGCATGTTATTATCTTACACCTGCATGTAGTTACCTGACATCTGTCATGCTTAACACTTGACTCATGATTATCAAATTACGGGAATATAATAATCGTAATCATGATATACTCCAGTACACCTATACTCCTAACATGCTCCTACTTATTCTCGTACATTAATAATTATATAGTAATCCATAGAAAGAACAACTGACACTGGGTCAGGGAAAATTGATGAACATCAATATATATTCTTGTTTATATTGATATTATGTATGTTGTGCAACTAAAATTTTTGATTCTACCTGAGGGCCTCCAGATGTTTCGTGGGGTATGCTGGCACCCTATCTCTTGTTACATTCCTGAATGGGCATACAATAAGACCCTCCTCCATTATACATCGTAACCAATTTTGTACACAGTGACGGAACAACCTAGATCGTGGTCCCGGGCACGCATGAGACCCACTATAAACATTGTTCGTTAATACCCCATAGGTTTCCAATAATAACCTCGGCTTACTCAGATGTGGATGTATGTGTGCTGGGACACTAGAACACATTCCAAAGCATATGGGTAGGACGAGTAGTAATAATAATAAAATACTAATTAATAATTTGTTGTGTTATTTTGGAAATAAGGTTGTAAAAACTCAGATTATGATGACATGAGATATAAGGTATGTATATATGTGAGGGTTTTCTTATTTGGATTATTCCTTTGAAGTACTAGTCTACTAAAGCCGTAAACTGAGCTTGTACAACTGGTTTTACATGGATTCAGTTTTATCAATTTTATGTTATTTTCTTTGTTAGTAGGCAAGGTTGTGTGAACTTAGGCTACAACGACATGACACATAAGGTATATACATGGGGGTTTCCTATTATGGATTATTCCTTCGATGTATTAATCTCACAGATATATAATTTGGGCTTGTACAATTGGTTTTGCGACATTTACTTTAATTGATGTCTCATTGCCTACTCGTGTGTGTCTGTGCTCATGACATGATTTTCAGTGCATGCCCTTCGATTTGGATTTATCGATACACGTGTTCTCGTGTGTGCAAGTCACTCGACACATCTTACCACTCGTTAGGTAGCTTCTAACTCCGCTGGACCAGTATGTCCAGATCCTGAAGCTTGGTCCATGGTGGACTTTCTGTTGATCAAAGTTGCGCAACGGTAGCGTAGTGGATCAGCGGTGGACCATCCGGGGTTCTTTTCTTCCAAATCCCCTGCTCGACTCTTGAGTTTGTTTTACAACTCGTGAGCACATCTTGTACTGTCGTAAGCACATCTTGTTTTGTTCATACTTGTATATCTCCTTGTATTCTCAATTTTTATGCTATCGGTAATGTAATATCCTTGTAATATTATGTCACATCCTGTTTGATAACTATATAATTGTACTCTTATGTTGGAATGTATAATACACCACGTACTTTCATACTCTGATTCCTTTTTGTACTAATGCTTAGCATATATATATATATATATATATATATATATATATATATTTATATATATATATGTGTGTGTGTGTGTGTGTGTGTGTGTGTGTGAGGGTATTTTCGCCCTGCATATATACGTCGCAGCAACGTCTCCGTACCCGTAGGATCAGTGTGTTACAGGATGGTATCAGAGCTTAGGCTCTCACATTCACAGTACAACCAGTCGGCAAATTTATGGTAAAGAAATTTACAACTGGAATGCATGAGTCCTATTTATATAATCCAGTTACTAGTGCAAAGTTATCTATTTCTTCTTAATCGTCCTTCCTTTGACTCCTGAATCTCTTCCAGCTTTTACTTTTCAGTCATCATCGTCTTTATACCAACTTAAGATATAGGAAGAAAGGTGTAGCGACAGATAAGAGGTGGTTCATTCTCACCCTGTTCTTACATTCTTAGATACCGGTACATCACATTGTCTTATGACGGATAGTTTTACCGCTTCGCATTCTACTCTTATATGTTTGGACATTCTACGGGGATTAGTACAGAAGGTGGGGCAGTCATCAGTAATATGATCAGATAGGTTATGCCGTTATGCAAGGAACATCAGTATGAAGCAAATTTTCTAGTTTACGACTTCTTCCAGATAGAGCTGTGATATTCTCTTTTTATATTATTCCAGTAACAATCACGATCTCTTCGATCAACTTTATAGAGCTGGGTATTCTCAGAATTGATCTGTAGTCGGGTAATCATCCAGAAAACAGTATTTAGGAATCTCTATGGTTCTTAGAAATTCTTGATTTTGCTTTTTTAGAGTAATCAATGTCCAGCATTTAGTACTCATTATTATCAGTTTTTCTTTATCTATTTGCGATTAGTGTATCAGTTTTTCTTAATCTACGATATTATGGTCTACATTTAGAGTGATAGAGAATAGGTAAAACCTCTAGTAATCTTTTTATAGACTCATCATCAGGAACAGCTTCACGCCCAGTAGAGTAAATATGAGTTGTGAATAGATAAGTATCGTATTCATGGGTGTCATCTTTTTGAAGAAGTAATATCCATCGATTCTAGCAGAATTCATGTCAGTATTAATAAGGCATCATTCAAAGCTTTATACGATAGGAAATACAGAAGATGTCTAGGTCTCGAGGTTATTGTTCAATCAGTTTGTGAGTGCTACCCTCAGTTATTCATATCTTAATTGGTATAATCCTCATCCCTATCTTTTCTGAGTTCATCTTCCCCTTATCAAAATTTTGAGGACAAAATTTTTATAAGGTGAATGGAATTTAACACCCTGTTACCAGAATATGTACTCAGATACATGTTCTGATTTTTAGATCATTTTTTTTATTTTTCCTCATATTTATTTTTAGTTTTGTATTATTTGGTATCGGATCTAAATTTTGGATTCAGAGTTAGCCTGAGTCTGAATCCAGGATTCGATCCCAGTATACTACTTGATTTGACTTTCTGATAGTTAGATTTGACCGGTTCTAATTTCAAATACTATATTTTATTATTTTAGATTTTTACGATTTTTTGAAATTTTTTCGAAGTGTTTTACAAAATCTTCAAAATCAGTATTGATTGGTATCGCTGATCGATTCTCAGATTTTTTTAATTTACAAACAGAGTTGAATTTTTAAAAACTGCTTTCACATTATTTCTCAAGATCATATTTTCTATCTTCATACATTTTTGGATTTTTCTGAATTAATCAAAATTCAACCGAATTTGGTGTCGACCGTTATCACCGGTTGATTCTAGGTTTTTTAATTTGAAAATAGGATTGACTTTTTGAAACCAATTTCACCATGTACCTCAATATAATATTTTCTATTTTAGAGAATTTTTGGAGACTTTTCCGAATTACTTTATTTTTCTAGCATTTTCAGTGTTTTTCGATATTTTCCCAGATCCTGAGTAATTTACAGGATATTATCTTTTCTTTTCCTTTTTCCTTTTTCCTTTTACTTTCCTTTTCTTTCTCTTTTTCTCTTTTTTCTTTTCTTTTTTCCTTTTCTTTTATTTCCTCCACACAAAATTCCCCCCAATATGTCTTCTCCCACTTCCTTCTCTCTTCTCTTTTATCTTTTCCTTCTTTCTTTTCCTTTTTTCTTTCTTCTTACCTAACCCAGCCGACGGTAGCTGTCCCCCTCTCAAAATCTCTCTTTCTCTTAAATCCCCCCAATCTCTCTCTCTCTCTAAACTCTCTCTCCCATCCCCTCCAATTACCTTTCACCTTCCCTCTCTCCCTAAGATTCATGCCGACCACCACAGACTCCGTGCCACTCCGGCGATCCGAGGCCAGCGATGGCCCCTGACGCCACCATCCACACCCCCACTTCCATCTCTTCCTCTATCTCTTTTAACTCCCACCATCTTCATCTTCTTCTTTATAACTCGCCACCAACTCCTTCAAATTCACAAAATCCAACCACCACCACCTCATCCCCGGAGCCGACCTTACCCCCATCGGACCCCTGATCGTAAAATGAAAGCGATTAAAATTACCGTGTAGTTTTGGGCTAACGGGTCGTGTCCACGAGGAGGAATGCGATAGAAGCTTTTCGGTGTTTTTGTTAAGTAACAAAGAATAGAGTTGGTGTTTTTCTTTTTTTTATATATAATGAAAAAGATAACGGAGAGAAGGGAAATGATTAAAAGAAGAATTGAAAATTTAGAGAAGGCTTTGCAAAAGGTGATCTTTAAAAAGTGTTGAAATTGTTTGGTTGTTTTTAATATAGGAAGAAGATCTTGGCTCACTATCTCACTACTCAATGATGTGTTCTTCTCTTGAAATTCTTAGTGCCTCAACTTGATCATAGGCAAAAAATTAAGCTTGAGTTTGAAAGTTTTAAGCAAAGCAAATTAGATAGTTTAGAAAAGTTAACTCTTTTTCTTAAGAAATCATCCTGAATTGAATGTTAAATCATCAAGTCTTTCAAGTATGAAATAAAAATAAGTTCAAGTAATGTTTTTAAAAGAAGTAGAAGTTTAGAAATCCAAACTCATCCTCAGGTGCCTTCAAGAACACTTTTAAAGAAGAAAGGCTTAGTTTAGGCATGCATATGATTCCATTGGGTCTTTACATCAAAGCAATTCAAAAATAAGAGGGATCGAAGAGAGGGACGATAGTAAGCCCAGAAAACAAATTTAGCTATTCATGGAAGATGAAAAATAAGACATGCAAATAAAGCAAGACATACCCGTGAATTGGAGTGGAAAAAGAGAAAGCTTGATCCTTCATTGATGTCACTTCAATCTTCTGATTTTAATCACTCTATTTCTCTCTCTCTCTCTCACTTGTATTTGAACTGAATTACAAACTAGAAAACAGAGATACAACTTCTATACTATCTAATAAAAAGCCTAAATCTTAAAACAAAGAGAAAAACTAATTTTTGGACCCTTTTTCTCTTATAAATACAGTATTTATAGGCAAAAACCAAACTGGGGAGGTCGTACAAAGATAGGGGAAGCAAACGCTCCCCAACAAATCCTAACAAGCCGCGGAAATGTGGCTATGGCCGCATTTCCGCAGCCATGGTGTGGCCAGGTGGCCACACCAGGTTGGTGGTTCTCGCTCGTTTGGTGACTCCCCTTTATCTCCTGCTGGTTTTCCCGTTTCAGCTCCAGGATTTGACGAAATAGCCTTTGATATTTGGCTTTAACCTCCTAATTTGGGAAGATTCATTTTAACCAGTTTTTAACCTCTTTGATTTGCCATGGTCTGCCCTGATTTTTTGATTTTGAATTAATTCTGAATTAAATCAGAATTTGATGAGCTTTTGGGCTCGTTTTTCTTTCTTATACTTTAGCAATGGGCCTGCATTTTATAAAGAAAAATAGAACTTATTAATATGATTTATTTAGATAATATACATGGTAATGTGATAATATATATGCAATATATGTGACCGATCACACCCCAACACTTATCTTTTACTCGCCCTCGAGCAAAACATCAAAACTAATCCTAATCAATTATTAGACCACTTTCGCAGGTCACTCGATTGCACTAAGCATGTGCAACAAGCCGTTAAACCTCTAGGTTACCCCTAGAGGACGAATTTTGTCTCGTGAGGGTTTTCACTGGATTGCACCCACAAAATTTATAAAGAAAGAGAAAAACATGTTAGTATTTTCGAAAATCATTTTGAAAAGAGAAAATATTTGAAGTATATTTGTAAGAGTTCAAGTAATCTATAAGTTATAGGAATATCAAACTTTTCATTCCGAAACTTAGTCTCTATTCAAAACATGTCATCAATCAAAGTAAGGAGTCAAATTGTATTTCTCATCTAGTCTATTATTTACCCTGAGTAATATGCTCCTTGTGACCGTGAAGTTTGACTAACGGTTCTTTAACATTAACTCCTATGCCTTATTTATATTTATTTTTTGTGGTATTTATTCCTCAATTCCATTAGGCTTTCTAATCTGCCTATGTAACGAGCCTTTAGATAATAAACATGATAATGTGACAATATATATGCAATATATGTGACCGATCAAACCCCAACACTTATCTTTTGCTCGCCCTCGAGCAAAACATCAAAACTAATCCTAATCAATTATTAGACCACTTTCGCAGGTCACTCGATTGCACTAAGCATGTGCAACAAACCGTTAAACCTCTAGGTTACCCCTAGAAGACGAATTTTGTCTCGTGAGGGTTTTCAGTGGATTGCACCCACAAAATCCATAAAGAAAGAGAAAAAATATTAGTATTCTCGAAAAGCATTTTGAAAAGAGAAAATATTTGAAGTATATTTGTAAGAGTTCAAGTAATCGATAAGTTATCGGAATATCAAACTTTTCATTCCGAAACTTAGTCTCTATTCAAAAACTTGTCATCAATCAAAGTAAAGAGTCAAATTATATTTCTCATCAAGTCTATTACTTTACCCTGAGTTATATGCTCCTTCGTGACCGTGAAGTTTGACTAAGCGTTCTTTAACATTAACTCTTATGCCTTATTTATATTTATTTTGGTGGTATTTATTCGTCAATTCCATTAGGCTTTCTAATCTGCCTATGTAACGAGCCTTTAGTCGGTGACACCAAACTGGACAGTCTTAGGGCACCAGGTGAGAAAACACCCCTAAAGACTTAAGCACTCGAGCAGACAAGGCTACGAAACCAAGAGTTTTTATTTATAAAATGTACCCTTTTTAGGCGTGAATACTTATGCTTCATGAGGCACAAATACTCAGCTTAATCAGATGATTTATATATATATATATTTTTCTAACTTATCTAATTATCTTTTGCATAAATACCAAGGCTTTCTTAGGCCAAAGCACCTAGCTAATCAATAATTAGATTTGTTTATTTTTCATAGATATACATATATATATTTTTCTTTTTTTTATAAGGTATAAGAGTCTTTATTTTTGAACCCTAAGTGTGTAAGTGTCTAAGGTGTGCATATTTCTTCAAGGTAAAGATCAAGACTATATTACATTCATCAATTTTCTTCCTAACCATGAAAATCAAAAAGTTATCTTATTTTGACCAAGTATAAAAAATCCTAATTACGATTTTCCTATTCCTTTAAATTGACTTAATTTCTTACAAAAAAAATATACATCAAAATATTTTTCTTACCTTTCAAAAAGATATATAAATATATATATGTATATTTTTCTTTCTTTTTAGTTATATTAGTCATGTTAGTCATGTTAGAGCCCTCCCCCACACTTATCTCTTGCATTGTCCCCAATGTATGAAAGAAATGTATGGATATATGAAATGGAATGTAAAAGAGGTGCATATATTATACAAAAATATGTACAACATCATGTTTCTCCCACGCCTAGATCTTTTACGATCTCATCTCTCTAGCTCTCTTCCCATCATTCCTACGGGTCCTCTTTATAGGGCATAGTGGGGAGGCTAATTTTTTTGTCATTTTTGCTCTCTTCCTCCCTGGTCTCACCTTCTTTGGGCTTTCTTCCTCAAATTTCTACATTCATTATTCAAAAATTGATCATTATCGCACTTCTCAGTTGGAACTTTCTCACTATGAATACCTAGGAATTCTAACTCAGTTCCATATATATCCTCAAAACTTAGGTCAATACTTTCCCCTGGAGGTGTGTATTTAACCAAAATAACCCTAGTCGGTTCATTCAAACACATGAGTTCTACTTTGAAGAGGTTTTCAAAGAGTAGGTCAATTGGAGGTTCTTGAATTATATTCTCATGTGATATATCATTAATTGGCTCAGCGAAAGTGAAGATATTCAAATCAAATTTCCTTTTTTAAAGGGACTCTAAAATTAGGATCTCTGACATATGCCTCATCATTAAGATAATCACATTCATTCTTAAATAATTCATCAAGAAATAGAGACTCATTCTCTATACCTTCACTTTCTTCATCACAATTATTTTCAACAAAGTTTACGTTAAATGTTTGGTCTCTTGTCTTATGAGGTTGTTTTTCTAGGTTGAAGACATTGACTTCTCTAGTCATGTTCCCAAAGGTTAATCTCATAGACCCATTCCTACAATTAATAATAGCATTGGCAGTAGTAAGGAATGGGTGCCCTAGGATAATAGGAGTTTGAGCCCAGGATTAGACACAGGTTGTGTCCCAAGAACTATGAAATCAACTGAGTAGATAAACTCCCCGACCTGGATAAGGACATCATTAATTTTCTCCTTTGGAACTTTCACAGAATGGTCAGCTAGTTGGATTGTGACTCGACTTGAACTAAGATCGCCCAACCCGAGTTGTTGATAAACTGAGAATGGAAGTAGGTTGATACTCGCTCCAAGTTAAGAAGTGCGTGACTAATCTCGGCTTGTCCTATATTGCAGGCAATGGTGGGACAACCCGAATCCTTGTACTTGATAGGGATCAGACCCGATAGTAGCTCATTGATGTTAGTGGCTAAGAAGACTTTCTTGGGTACATTAGTCATTCTCTTCTTGGAAGAAATTTTGCATAGGATGGGACTTGTTGGATGGCATCAAGGAGTGGCACATTTATCTTCACATGGTTGAAGATCTCAATTATTTTACCCATGTGTGAATTCTGTTTATTGTTCTTTAGCCTATTAAGAAATGGTACTATAGGCTTGTACACCTGACTGGTTGACTTATCTGTTTCAGATTCGTCAGATTTGGAAGGATTGGGACTAGATGAGCTGGATGATTGAGTGTGATTGTGCTGATTGGGATTGGGTGGTGTTGGCATTTGATTATCAACTTTCTTTCCCGACCTCAATGTATGAACAGTATTATATTGATTCAATGATTGATCCTCGACCAAATGAGCTTGTTGAGAATTCCTAGGATTCATACTTGGTTGACTGGGCAAAGTACCCTTTTGCCTCTCATTCTGTGGATTGGCTAATTGGCTCATTTGACCCTCTAGCTTCTGTATTATCATATAAATCCCATCTCATTCTGTGGATTGGCTAATTGGCTCATTGGATGGTCTTTTCAACTAGATTATCATATAAATCCCATCCTTCATTCTCATCCTTCTACAAGAATCCCCTTGGCACATGCTTTCTAAGAGGGTCTTGGTAGAGTAGTTTAAACCGTCATAAAGAATTTGGCATTGTCTCCATTTCTTTATTCCATAATGAGGACATTGGACAAGGTCTTTGAAGCGTTCAAAGTACCTCCAAAATTATTCACTAGGTTCTTACTTGAAATGCATGATGTTTTTCCTAACGAGAGCGGTCTTATGAATTGAATAAATTTCTTTTAGAAGACCTTGATGAAACAATTCCAGGATGTGATAGAGCGGGCCGCTAAGCTATAGAGCCATTTCTTGGCTAAGTCTTTAAGAGCGAAATGGACAAATCTCAACCTAATAGCATTATCTGTAAGGTGTGAGATTTTCATCATTAAGCATACTTTCTCAAATTCTCTTATGAAGAAATAAACATCTTCTGACTCTAAGCCATGGAACTTAGGGAGTGTGTTGATGAACGGTGGCTTAAGCTCAAAGTTGTGTTCACCAACCGATAGAAGTTGGATGCAGGATGGAAGTGAGGTTCTAATAGGATAGAATCTATCCTGCAAAGATGTCAGTTGAGCCATAACCGAATCTGGTCTTGATTCGAACTTGGGTGGTGATGTGTTTCTAGTTAATTAGGGTCTCTTGACCACACTTGCATACACAAAAACAATCACAACCGAGTTCACCAACAGTCAATAAGAGAAAACAACCAAGTCTAGTCTAAGGTTACCTGGACCAAGATAACTCCTAACTGGTTGATTATGCATAAGAGGTATAATGCAGACCTTGACCACAAGCTAATCAGTCAGGTTAGAGCAAGATTGGTGGGAGGTATCCGCACAAAAACGATGGGCCTAATTAAGCCAAACCACCAGTCTTTGGGGTTACTCCCCTCAATCCCTTTCCTAGACAATGATTTGGCAGGAGTCAAATTCTAATACCTTCCCCCTTAGGATAATCTCCTAGTGAGTTCGAGATGTCCCTAGACCAATGTCTATAAGATTTTACTTAGGCTTAGGTTGTGCGTGCTTGGAGATGATTTGTGGGCTAAGGAAGGGTAATGACTTTCCCACCTTATCTTGATTTGGGTTTTACCCTTAGAATTGATTGTGCAGAGTGTGCAAGATATAAAAAGTAACATTAACAAGCAAATATCACCCAAGAATGTTTCCTAACTATATGCTATGCATACCTACCTTGTATCCAGCTATCTTCAACAATAATTGTAAAAAGAAACGTAATTAGACAAATGCCTAGAATGCAAGTCTAAACGTTTTTTAGGCAATTAAAACAATCACTCAGATTACTGTTAGATTAAAACAGAAAGTGTGAATATCAAATATAGCAAGAATAATACACAAACACTGTATTTTTACAAAGCGGTATGTCCTGCAAAAAAGAGTTTTTTAGTAGTTCACAAATTTTCAAACTTGCGCTACAATTTCTTGAAATTTTGTTTTCTACTTCCGAGAGTAGGGGCACATAATAGCAAGTCTTCTCCTACAAAGCTTGAGTGCTAAATCTGAATCTTGACGTCTTTGAAATAAGACACCAAACTTGTTAAAAAAACAAATACACTGTTCCCTCACCGGCAACGGCGCCAAAAATTGATCATAGAATGAAAGCGATGAGAATTACCGTATAACTTTGGGCTAACGGGTCGTGTCCACGAGGAGGAATGCGATAGAACCTTTTCGGTATTTTTGTTAAGTAACAAAGAATGGAGTTAGTGTTTTTCTTTTTTTTAATATATATTGAAAAAGAGAATGGCGAGAAGGGAAATGATTAAAAGAAAAATTGAAAATTTAGAGATGGCTTTGCAAAAGGTGAGCTTTAAAAAGTGTTGAAAATTGTTTGGTTATTTTTCATATAGGAAGAAGATCTGAGCTCACTATCTCACTACTCAATGATGTGTTCTTCTCTTAAAATTTGTAGTGCCTCAACTTGATCATAGGCGAAAACTTAAGCTTGAGTTTAGAAAGTTTTAAGCAAAGCAAATAAGATAGTTTAGGAAAGTTAACTCCTTTTCTTAAGAAATCATCTTGAATTGAATGTTAAATCATCAAGTCTTTTAAGTATGGAATAAAAACAAGGTCAAGTGATGTTTTTAAAAGAAGCAGAAGTTTAGAAATTCAAACCCATCCTCATATGCCTTCAAGAACACTTTCAAAGAAGAAAGGCTTACTTTAGGCATGTATAAGATTCCATTGGGTCTTTACATCAAAGCCATTCAAAAATAAGAGGGATCGACGAGAGGGACGATAGTGATCCCAGAAAACAAATTTAGCTACTCATGGAAGATGAAAAATAAGACATGTAAATAAAGTAAGATATTCCCATGAATTGGAGTGGAAGAAGAGAAAACTTGATCCTTTATTAATGTCACTTCAATATTCAGATTACAATCATTCTATTCCTCTCTCTCACTGGTATTTGAACTGAACTATAAATTAGAAAACTGAGATGCAACTTCTATACTATATAACAAAGAGCTTAAACCTTAAGAACAAAGAGAAAAACTTAACTAATTTTTGGTCCCTTTTTCTCTGACAAATACAGTATTTATAGGCAAGAACCAACGAAGATAGGGCGAGCAAACGCTCCCCCAACAAATCCTAACAAGTCGCAAAAATGCGGCTATGGCCGCGTTTCCGCGGCCATGGTGTGGCCAGGTGGCAGCACCAGGTTGGTGGTTCTCGCTCGTTTGGTGACTCCCCTTTATCTTCTGCTGGTTTTACCATTTCAGCTTCAGGATCTGATGAAGCAGCCTTTGATCTTTGGCTTTAACCACCTGATTTGGGAAAATTCATTTTAACTAATTTTCAACCTCCTTGATTTGCCATGATCTGCCCTGATTTTCTGATTTCGAATTAATTTTGAATTAAATCAGAATTTGATGGGCTTTTGGGCTCGTTTCTCTTTCTTATACTTTAGCAATGGGTCTGCATTTTATAAATATAAATAGGACTTATTAATATGATTTATTTAGATAATAAACATGGTAATATGACAATATATATGCAATATAAGTGACCGATCAACCCCCTAGCCAACGGTCAGCTCTAGCCACACCACTACTTCCGCATCTCTCCTTTATCTCCAATTTCCCCACCCTACAACATCTCCTTTCTAACACCCAGATCTCGCGAAGACAGGAGCGCTACGGCGATGTACATACACAGGGCCAAAATACCATGATCTACATGCGCTAAGCCTTAGTACAGGGAATAAACACAATATACACAATAATTCTAGTATAAAATAAGTACAAGAATACCTACAAAAAGAGTCAGTGACTATGATGATATGAAAATAAAAAGAAAAATGAAAGTACTGACAAAATAATAAAAATACTTATGAATAATAAAAGTGGCGGGTCATCTAACAGTATCCCAGGGAACACAATGAGCTGCAATACCTTGGGTCTCCAACCTGGGACGCAAACTCAGGTTCGTCAGATAGCGAGCTAGTGAGTGGTAAAATGAAGAAAGCAGTAATATATACTATAATAGTAGTATAATCACAATGACATATAATACAAGTTTAAATACCAGTGATACAATAATAACATTCAGCATATATATATACAAGGGTCATATTAACACTATGACATTATCAATGTCTAACATATCACAACAGTGTTATAACCATAATATTATCCAATTATATATCATTAATATCAATAAACATATACGAGTTTTGTTACCAAATACAACTATATACAGTAAATAAATTAAAATAATAGATAGGTCATTTTAAGAGATTATGTTATTATAATCTAAGAACTATATCATCTATATATTATTCTCAATATGCGTAATATGATACAGTATTAAGTGTTCCTAATTACATCATTGTATAAGTGACATGTAGCAGTTTTAATTATTTTATATTTCTTATTTAATCTAAAAATAACCGTAGCATAATTGTATCGAGATGAATATGAACATGTAGATATGAAGCATGCAGAATAACCGTACTACAGTGTTGTGATTATATAGTAACAATATCAACAGGGTATAAATGAAACAGAATACATGAAATGCAGAGCATACATGTCCATGAATAGTGGTCGGGAAAAAACCGTGCATGAAAAGTGCATGATTTGAAATCAAGAGTTAAAAGTGTGTGTTTTGGCTTCCTCGATACTTCCGTTATAGCATAGAGGCTAAAATGAGTCGAATCCACAAGGACAGGAGACGATAGAAGCTTACACGGTATGTTCACGTATATGTTAAGTGCTTTTCAATGTTTTAAAGAATGAAAAGAAAAAAAAGAATGAAAGAGAAGTACGGTGAAACAAGAAGAAGTAGGAAACATAGAAGAAATGATTTTTTGTGATTTTGAAACATAGAAGAAATGAAAAATACAAAGAGGAAGAAGAAGAACTAACCTAAACTACCCTAAACTACAACATGTGGAGAAAACTACACTACTCTCTGGATATCTCCTTGAAAAAACCCCAAGGGGGGTATTTATAGGCACCAGGGAAAGGGGGCAGCGAGACAAACCTGGCCCAAAGCGCTGGCACGGCGCGCGCAGCGCAGCTTGCTACGCGCTGTCGCATTGGTCCCCGGTCAGTTGGATGTTCCGATTTCTGGTTTTGGGCCCCTGGTTTTGACAGAACACCCTCCTAGATCAATGGCTATCTTTATAGGCCTTTATCACCAATTAAATGGCGATTTCGGATCTTCTTCTTCATTTCATGTCATGAACCTCGAAACATACAAGAGAGGTATTATTAGCAGAATTTAATATTAAATAAATGTGAAGATATGGTATGAAATATGCAGTTTTAGAGACTAATCAATAGTGTGTCACAACATAAAGTGTAACAATTATCAGGAAGTGTAACAATATATATAGGTGACAAGATAGTGGATATAATATCAAAAAATGTAACAAGTATAATAAACTGTAATATATATGTGTCAGGCAAGTCATGTTATTTATATAATAATAGCGATCAGTACTGCCTGATATTTTAATCAATCTCTTTCAGTGTTCAACCACTGGTAGTTCATACTGGAGTCTGCACTCCAGCTGAGCCCATCCGAACACGGCATACGGGTACCATAATTCGAACGAGAGAGTGATAAAATAACAAGTGTTCCCAACACCATTATTGTTTATACTATTTTATTATGTTAATTGGAAACGCAATGGTAAAGGAGCTCTAATCAGGTAGGTATATTCCGTGCATACCTGAGATCATGGCCTTAAACAATCCCTTGGCTGCTGAGACCAGGGTCGGCCAGCTAAGGCGAAACAAGAAACGGAAAATGGGAGCTCAATGAGCTATAACGGGAAGGTACAAAGCACTACCACGTCCTTGCAGTGGCACTAACAATGGATCCAGACATCCAGCCGACAAGATCTAGTCAACCGTCAAGTCTCCCCAAACTCATGTTGTATTTAATCAACACAGTACATCAGGAACAAGAACAATGCATGGTACATGTAATACGATAATAGGATATGAGTTTCTTTGATATCATGAAATAAGATAACGGGAAACGAAAATAACAGATTTGGGATTCTAGAGGTGGCCTTAGTGGCTTAAATCCATGTGGCACTTAGTTCCGCACATCGCATATCAACAACAGTCATGTCCAGTAATATGAGTATCATATCAATATCAGTAACAGGGAACAATCATGTAACAAGAATCGGGAATATCCATGTAATAGGAATAGTGATCATGCAACAAGAAATACATGAACAATCATCGCATGTATACAAGTGAATCTTTGTAACAGTAACATATAAATGAAATGATAATATCCGGTGTAACATAGGATCCGTGTAATAATTATTATGAAATCATAGTGTTTAGTGTAACAAGTGCCTACATGAAATAGTAACATCCAGTGTGCTAGGATGTACGTGTAATGGTGATCCTAATACATGTGATAACAGTGATCATGTACGATGATACAGTATATGAAATAACGGTGTCCATGTAACTATGATACAAATAAATTAAATAACAATGTATGTATCGAGTACAATAGAGTATCTGTGTATCAGTAGTATATGAATATGAAATATTAATATTCAATGTAACAATATCTCTGTAACGGTGATAGACAGACATAATATAACAGTGGCCGGTGAAATAGAGGTTACAAGAACATATATCAATAGGTTTATAAACATGATGATTTCCTTATTATTACTATGATCAATATCACAAGTGAATTATATATATAAGTTTCTATTTTCAAACTCTTAACATCTATTTTAATAATTACTAATTTGTTATTTTAGAATTTCTTTATCAATAATCCAATAATCACTTAATTTGTATTTTTTTATTAAATCAACAAACATAATAGATTATTATTTTATCAATTACATTCAAATAACTAGCATGCATATTCTAATTACAATTATTTATCGATAATTATATTTTACTACATAATATTTATAATGATTTATCGTTAGTCATGATTTATTAAATAAAGCAATTCATTAATTCCATTTATCATGATTAAATATAATTTATAAAAGAAAAACACTCACAAAGGTAGTACAGGGACGTAGCTCGTCTTCCTACAATCGCAACAGGTTCGAGAATCGTCCAGATCGGACTCTGGATGCTCCATATATCGCCCAAACACTAAAATCATAATAAAAAGGTTAAAGATGCAATAATAAGGTCTAAATTGTAATAATTAAATTTATAAAAGGGTTTAGATGTAATTTTCCCTTTATAATGTTTAGAAATGGGTTTGGGTTCCTAACGGGTCGGGTTTAAATCCAATAACCTGACCCAAATGGACTTAAGTGAATATGGTATTGGGTTTAGGTTTAATAGGCTCGGGTTTGGGTTTAATGGGTTTGGGATCCAATTGGGGAGATAGAGAGAGAAAGAGAACGAGAGAGATTGAGAGGGGTAAGTAGGGAGAGAGGGTGGCAGCCAGCGGCTGTTGCCGCTGGCTTGCGGCGGTGCCCGCGGCGGTCCCGGCCAAGCGGAGTTCTGGCCGGCCGACCAAGAGAGAAGGGAGAGTAAGGTGAGAGAGAGAGAAAGAAGAAAAAGAAGATGATGATGATGATGATGAGAAGGACGAGGAGGAGGAGAAGAAGAGGAGGAGGGGGTGGCGCAGGCGGCTGGCACGGCAGAGGCCCAGAAGGCACCTGGCAGTAGCCATGGCTGCCGGTAGCAGTGGGAAGAGAAACAGAGGTGGGATAGAGAGATAAAGTGAGAGAATGGTTGATAAAGAGAGTGTGTGAAGTAAGAGAGAGGGGAAAAAGAAGAAAAGGAGGTGGATGGTGGCCCGGGCCTGGGTGCGACAGACGACGTCTGACCACCAACGGCAGGCATAGGGAAAGGGAGATAGTAACAAGAGAAAGAAGGGGGTAAAGTGAAAGAGAGAGATGGAGAAAGAGTGAAAGTAAGACATGTGAGATAGAGAGAGGGACAGTGAGAAACTAAAAGAGAGAAATTAATTGAATGGAGAGAAGAATATGGTGGTGGGAGAGTCAGTTGGAGTCGTTGGCTTGCAGGGAAAGGAAAGGAAGGAGATTGGAGAGGAAGAAAGAAAACAAAATGAAGAAAAGTGATTGTTTAATAATATTATTGTAATTCAGTAAAACTCGACTAGTTTTGAACAGTTCCTAAAAATTTTGTAAAATAGCAAATATTATGCTGAGAAGTAATGTGAAATCAGATACAAGAAATTCAATCTGGTTGCAAACTAAAAATCCTGGAATGTATGGTCGATATTGGCAAACACCGGTTTGGCCGGATTTTGGACTAATTCAGAAAAATCTCCAAAAATATCCTAAAGTAAAAAATATGATTTTGAAGAATAATTTTAAAATAGATTCTTGAAAGTCAATTCTATTTGTGAATTAAACATCATAAAGTTAATTGCTAGTATCAGTCGACACCGAATTCGGAGAATTTCCAAATTAATCCTAAAAAAATTTCAGAAAATTTTGAAAAATTTAAAATATTAGATCATAATATTTGAAACTAAAACTGGCTCAATCTGATTAATAGAAAGTTCAAATCAAGTTTATACGCCGTATCGAGTACTGATACTGTGATACATACATCAAGGTTCGGGAGGTTACACTTCTCCCCACCTTATAAAAAATTTAGTTACTGAACTTTCAGTTCAGGTATGAGGACAATATTTACAGCCCTGGAACCTGATTGTTATTGGCCTATGATGCTTCCGCTACGCTACCCAGATATTTTTAACGAACTCAAGGTGACGAACCAGTTTCGTGAGTCAAAGGTAGAGGATTGGAATCAAAAAGATGAAGAGAAAGTGAGAAGGAAATCAGAATATTCTAATTACAACTGTAATTTAGGACTTGAAAGAGTCAAAATGAATTTTTAATGAAATGGCATTCTTGTACTTGTAGTTGGAATCCTCAAATCCAGATACAGTTTAGTTCAAATTTGAATCTGGTTGTACTATTGGTAAGAGCCCGAACATTGATTTAGGTAGTTACCTGCATTTGGTGCAGACCTAGGCTTTGATACCAATCTGTAATGCCCCAATCCTGCAGATACAGAAACGCGATGGAGACGTACATATGCAGGAAAAACTACACTCTCGTACGTACGCTAAGCCTCAGTACAGAGAACAAATATAATATACACAATAATTCTAACATTAAATAAGTACAAGAATACCTGCAAAAGGGGTCAGTGGTCATGATAAATATGAAAATAGAAAGAAAAATGAAAGTACTGACAAAATAATAAAAATAACTATGAATAATAAAAGTGGCGGGTCTTCTAACAGTATCCTCCGGAACACCAAGATCTACGATACCTTAGGTCTCCAACCTGGGCACGCAAACTCAGGTTCGTTAGATAGCGACCTAGCGAGTGGTAAAATGAAGAAAGTAGTAATATATACTATAATAGTAGTATAATAACAATGACATATAGTACAAGATTAATTACCAGTGATACAATAATAACAATCAGCATATATATACAAGGGTCATATTAGCAGTACGACATTATCAATGTCTAACATGTTGCAACAGTGTTATAACCATAATATTATCCAATTATATATCATTAATATCAATAAACATAGACGAGTTTTGTTACAAAATACAACTATATACAGTAAATAAATAAAATAATAGGTAGGTCATTTTAAGAGATTATGTTATTATAATCAATAAGACCTACATCATCTATATACTATTCTCTATATGTGAAATATGATACAGTATTAAGTATTTCTAATTACATCAGTGTATAAGTGACATGTAGCGGTTTTAATTACTTTATATATTTTATTTAATCTAATAATAACCGTAGCGTAATGGTGTTGTGATGAATATGAAGATGTATATATAAAGCATATAGAATTATCATACTACAATGTTGTGATTATACAGTAACAGTGTCTACAGGGTATACATGAAACAGAATACATGGAATGCAGAGTATACATGTACGTGAATCAATTGTGTCACCACATGAAGTGTAACAATTATCAGGAAGCGTAACAAGGTATACAGGTGACAGATAGTGGATAAAATATCAAGAAATGTACCAAGTATAACAAACAGTAATATACATGTGTCGGGCAAGTCATGTTATTTATACAATAATAACAATCAGTATCGCATGACATTTTAATCAGTCTTTTCCAGTGTCCATACCACTGGCAGTTCAACGGAGCCCGTACTCCAGCCGAACCCATCCGAACACGGCTTACGGGCACCATGATTCAAATGAGAGAGTGATTAAATAATAAGTGTTCCTGATGCCACAATTGTTTATACTGTTTTATTATGTTAATTGGAAACTCAATGGTCAAGGAGCTCTAATCGGGTGGGTGTATCCCGTATATACCTGAGATCATGATCTTAAATAGTCCCCTGGCTGCTGAAACCAGGCCGACCCGCTAAGGTGAAATAAGTAACGGGAAATGGGAGCTCAATGAGCTATAACGGGAAGGTAGCTAGCACTACCACGTCCCCTACAGTGGGACTAATAATAGATCCAGACATCCACCTGACAAGATCTAGTCAACCATCAAGTCTCCCCAAACCCGTGTTTTATTTAATCCACACAGTATATCAAGAACAAGAACAATGCATGGTGCATGTAAGACGAAAATAGGACATGAGTTTTGTTGATATCATGAAACATGATAACGAAAAACAGAAACAAGAGATGTGAGATTTTAGAGGTAGCCCCAGTGACTTAAATCCACATTACACTTAGTTCCGCACATCGCAAATCAACAGCACTCATGTCTAATAACAGGAGTATCATATCAATAACAAGGAACAATCATGTAATTGGAATACGGGAATATCCATACGTAACAGGAACAGTGATCCATGCAACAAAAATTACAGGAACAATCATCGCATGTATACAAGTGAATCTATGTAATAGTGACATATAAAGAAAATGATAATATCTGGTGTAACACAGGATCCGTGTAATAATTATAAAAGTATATGAAATCACAGTGTTTAGTATAATAAGTGTCTACATGAAATAACATCCAGTGTGCCAGGATGTCCATGTAACGGTGATCCTAATACACGTGATAACAGTGATCGTGTAACGATGATACAGTACATGAAATAATAGTGTATGTGTAATAATGATACAAATAAATAATGATTGAGATGGAACATGCACACAAAAATAAAGAATTTCAGAACTTAGAATAAAGAGCGCAAGTCTCAATACTACCGCAATAGCAAGTGGGTATGCGGTCGTGATCCACAAGGAGGGACAAGCGATGGAAGCTTTTTAGCAAGCTCTCTTTTAGGTTACAACGAATGGTTAAGATCTTCTTTTAGTTCTTAAAAGAAAAATGAAAAAGAGTTAAAGTTAAGTTAAGAAGAATATGGTAGATTGAGAAGATGGAGAAACTAGAAATGGATATGTACAAAGAAAATGAAGAAGAGTGATAAAAGAAGTGGTAGATTGTGGTGTTCTAAACTAAAGAATTAAAAGAAAAGAAACTAAAAGTTACTTACCTCCTTTGGCCAAATACTTACATTGAATCTGTGGCAATGATGTTACCATGAACTGAGCCGATCAGCGCATAGCCCATAAGAGTTGATTCCGTCTCTTTCACATTACAAGATGCAAGTATGAAGTGATATAGAATGAGACTAAAAATCCATCGTCATAAGCTATCGGTGGCACTCACAAGGGCAAGGCTCTTTCGATGCTATAAGACTCACTTGAATAGCAATTGACATCAAAAGAAGAAAAGTAGAAAGGAAGAAGAAGAACACACACAAAAAAAAACTTACGCATGCAACTATAGATTCAATCTTTTAACAATAAGAGAAAAGAAGACAACTTACACCGGTGTCACTTTCAGTACAAGATTTACTCTCGTTCTCCTATGAAACTCTGATCTCCTCTGAATTACATAAATAAAAACTGAAAATTACATAAAAAGAAAAACAAAAACCTACACTAAAAAGAATGAAAAAGTGGACTAAATTCTACCTCTGCTTGGTCGTTCCTCTGTTGCTTTTGAGATTGCAGGTATTTATAGGAGAAATGCAAAGGGTAGAGGAGTATGAAGACAAGAGAAGCTGACTATTTCTGAATTTGAATCTTTCCCTTATCTCCAAACTTGATTTGATGTAGATAATTAGTTCTGATCTGCAGCTTATTGGCATATTGATTGCTAAATATAACTTATCAAATGATAGAATTAGAAATAATAATTAACTTAAGAGTTGTAGCCCTTTACGTCCTCTTTCTGGATCGTCTTGAATCATTAGATTTGTTTTCTTGTAGCGAAAGTTATGATTCAAATACTAAAATGTATCCAGCCAGAATCTGAGTCAGAATTGCTTCATCTCATCCGTTGATTTTCTCTCTATCCATTTATCCCTTTGGATTTGGACTCTGTATTTGACGTTATCCTCGGTTGATCTTTAGCTTTAACAACCTGATTCACCAAAAACTGAATTTAACCAACTGGATTTGGGATTATCATCCTCTAACCAAATAGATCTAGTTAAATCTGAATTTAACTGATATTTATTTGATTTTATCCTCTTTCTCCTTATGATTCTCTTCTGTAAAATAGACATTTAAGACAAGAAATTTAGCAGATTTATTACATGATAAATGTGGAATGTAATAAAGAATAATGCAATAAATGTGTGTAACCACACCCCCACGTCTATCTTTTGCTCGTCCTCGAGCAAAACAACAAAACTAAACCAAAAATTATCAGACCATTTTCGCAGGTCACGTGATTGCACTGATCTTGTCTAACAAGCCGTTAAATCTCTAGGTTACCCCTAGAGGACGAGTTTTGTCTTGTGAGGATTTTCAGTGGATTGCACCCACAAAATCCATGTAAAAAAAGAAAAATGTTAATATTTTGAAAACACATTTTGAAAGAAAAATATTTGAAATATTATTGTAAGATTTAAGTAATCTATAAGTTATAGCAAAATCAAAATTTTCATTCCTAAACTTGGTCTCTATTCAAAAATTTGTAATAAATTGAAGTAAGGAGTCAAATTGTGCTTCTTATCTAGTCTATTACTTTACCCTAAGTCATATGCACCTTCGTGACCGTGAAGTTTTGACTAAGAGTTCTTTAACTCTAACTTTATGCCTTATATATATATATATATATATATATATATATATATATATATATATATATATTTAATTTTTGGTGGTATTATTCCTTAGTTCTATTAGGCTTTCTAATCTGCCCATGTAACGAGCCTTTAATCGATGACTCACAAACCAAACGGTCTTAGGGCACCGGGTGAGAAAACACCCCAAAGACTTAAAGACTCGAGCAAACAAGGCCACAAAACTAAGGATTTTATTATATGAACCGCTTTTAGGTGTGAATACTTATGCTTTATGAGGCACAAATACCCAGCTTAATCAAAGGATTTTTATAAATATATATATTTTTTTTTTTAAACTTATCTAATCATCTTTTGCATAAATACCAAGGCTTGCTTAGGCCAAAGCACCTAGCTAATCAATAACTAGATTTGTTTATTTTTCATAGATATACATATATATATAATATATATATATATATATATATTATATATATAATATATATATATATATATATATATATATATATATATATATAATATATATATATATTAATAATGCATAAGAATCTTTGCTTTTGAACCCTAAGTGTGTAAGTGTATAAAGTGCGCATATTTCATCAAGGCAAAGAAGGAAACTAAATACTTTGACAAATTATCTTCCTAACCCTAAAAATCAAACAAATAATCTTATTTTGACCAAGTATAAGAAATCCTAATTATGATTATCCTATTCCTTAAAATTAACTTAATTTCTTACAAAAATAATGTCAAAATATTATTTCTATTTTCAAAAAGTTTTTAAAAGTAAAGAAAATGTTAACTTTTTTCTTTTTTTAAATAAAAAGAAAAACCTAAGTTATGTTAGACCCTCCCCACACCTATCTCATGCATCGTCCTCAATGTATGAATTAGTGCATAGATGCATGAAAAAGAAGAAAGGGAAGGAAAATATTACCTTAAGGTGGTGGTTCCGGTGGTGGTCTGATTGGTCCACGAAATGCGGCCCAATCGAATTTTCGTGGAGTTCGGAGGAACCCCCCAGAAATCTCTCTAATATAACCCACTAAAATGATGTATACATGAATGATTTTTATTAAATATTTTAACCCATCTAATTTCCAAATTTCATAATTAATTTCGGAGTCAATTTTGTCAATCGCCTTGTCCCAAAATGGAGTATGAAAAGATGGAATGATTGACTTGAACTTAGAAAGTACGGGAACAAATACCGACTCAGGAAAGTGACTTAAGTCAAGTAAAGGTTCAGGAGTCGAGATTGGTTCAGGAAGTGGGTCCAAATCAAGAAGTGAAAACTCAAGTCCACATTCATTTTCCCACAATGGAATGTGACTTAATATTGGTGATTCAAGTTTAAGAATGACAAGTGTGGGAATCAAACTGACTCTAAAATATTACTCAAGTCGGGTAACAAAAAAGGAGTCAATATTGATTCGGGAATTTGAACTGGATCACAAATTTGAGAATCTAGGTCACATTTCTCGTTGAGTTCAATTTCATAAAAATGAGAACTTGCCAATTTGTCAATGGGACTTTCAAATGTATGAAATTGGTCAAGTTCAATATGATCATAAAAGATTGTTGATTCAATTTCATGATGAATTGACACAATATCAAATGTTGACTCGGGAAAAAGATTGAAATCAGGTGAAGACACTGAAGTCATTATTGAATTAGGAAATAGAATTGAATCACCAAGTTGAGGTTCAAGATCATATTCATTCTCAAGTTCAATTTCAGGAAAGGGATAACTTGCCAAACTGTCAGTGTCATTTTCAAAATTTAGAGTTTGGGCAAGGTCAAATGGTTATACTGAAATAGAATCTTGTTTTCTAAAATAACATGATTCTTCGGCTCTAACAGAATGGTTAGCGACATCAGAAATGGTCAAACGATGAGAACGGAGAGTTTGGACCATCATATCTATGTCATGTTACGAGCGATTTGAGCCTGAGTCATGGCTTCAAGCATCTTTTCATAGTCGATTGGTTCATCATTTTGCTGCGATTGGACTTGAAAAGATGAAGTTTTGTTTTGAAATTTGTGGTGAAATTGTGAGTCCGTCACATTTTGTGATTATTGCTTGAACTCACGCATACTCATTTCCAAGATTGATGGTTTTTCTATTTTGAACTAGTGGAACTGAGATGAATCTTGAAAAATATTGTGGACAAGGTGGATAAGGAGGACAAGTTGGTTGAAAATTGGACTCGGGGGAGGTGAATCCCCATTGACTCTGTGAAGAGTTGAAATTATTTTGAAAATTATGGTTATAAGATTGGGGGCATGGGTTATATTGATTTGGATAAGACCAATCCAGCACACTAGGTTGGTTAAAGTTATGATATGTCGGGTTGGTAATATCCGAAAAAGAGGTTGGGGTGTAATATGGATTACCATTAAAATTGAAAAAATTGTTATTATAAGCCATATCACACAACAAAGAAAAACAAACAAATTTGCAAACAAATAAAAAGAAAAAAAATCTAACCTAAGTTAGAGTAAACCTTAGATCAAGACGACTCCTAACTGGTTAGACCGTCCACGGGGGTATATTGCCGAATCTGACCACAAGTTAATCGGCCAGAGAGGGCAAGATTGGTGGGAGGTATCCGCGCAGAAACGACGTGCCTAATTAAGCCAAACCACCAGCATTCGGGATTTTGCCCCTCAATCCCCAACCTTAGTCACCGATTTGGCAAGAGTCAGATTCAAATCAACTTCCCTCTTAGGTCAGTCTCCTATTTGAGTCCGAGATGTCCCTAAGGCCAACGTCTACTCAGTTTTTAATTAGGCTTAGTTAGTGAGTAAGGAGATTATTTGTGGGCTAAGGGAGGGTAATGACTTTCCCACCTTATCTTGTTTATAGGACAAGCCTTTAAATCAATTTAGTGCAGTGTACAAGTATATAGAAAAAAGTAACACTCAAGAATATTTCATACAAGAATGAACCTTATACTAAATGCTATGCACACATACCTTGGCTCCAGCACTCTTCAACAGTTAACAGAAAATGTAATGAAATGGACACGTGCCTAAATGCAAAGTCTAAATCATTTTTAGCATTTACAATCAACTTTTTACTATTATGTTAGAAATATATATACAGTGAGTCAAACAAGGAGATAAATGGTACAGATATTAAACTATGCAATTCAACCAACCTGCAGAAAATACAGGTTAGTAGTTCACTCAGATTGCCACAAGAATGTAGCAAATCTGAGGGCTTCTGGGCTCTGCTTTCTTGAGCAGAGTCCAGGGCCATTTATATGTCCACTGTAGTAAAAAAATCCTTGTTGTTAAATCTGTACACCAAAAATAAAGAAGAAAGTTAACAAAAATATAAATCTAAAAAGAGAATAAACTTAGCGTCCCTCCCCGGCAACGGCGCCAAAATTTGATTGAGATGGAACCTGCACACAAAAATACAGAATTTTCGAACATAGAATAAAGAGCGCAAGTCTCAATACTACCGCAATAGCAAGTGGCTATGCGGGTTGTGATTCACAAGGAGGGACTAGCGATGGAAGCTTTTTTAGCAAGCTCTCTTTTAGGTTACAACGAATGGTTAAAGATCTTCTTTTAGTTCTTAAAGAAAAATGAAAAAGAGTTAAAGTTAAGTTAAGAAGAATATGATAGATTGAGAAGATGGAGAAACTAGAAATGGATATGTACAAAGAAAATGAAGAAGTGTTATAAAAGAAGTGGTAGATTGTGGTGTTCTAAATTAAAGAATTAAAAGAAAAGAAACTAAAAGTTACTTACCTCCTTTGGCCAAATAATTACATTAAATCTGTGGCAATAATGTTACCATGAAGTGAGGCGATCAGCGCATAGCCCATAAGGGTTAATTCCTGTCTCTTTCACATTATATCATTAAGACGATGCAAGTATGTAGTGATACAGAATGAGACTAAAAATTCATCGTCATGAGCTATCGGTGGCACTCGCAAAGGCAAAGCTTTTTCGATGCTATAAGACTCACTTGGATAGCAATTGGCAGCAAAAGAAGAAAAGTAGAAAGGAAGAAGAAGAATACAAAAAACAAAGAAGAACTTACACATGCAACTATAGATTCAATCTTGTAAAATAAGAGAAAAGAAGACAACTTACACCGGTGTCACTTTCAGTACAAGCTTCACTCTCGTTCTCTTGTGAAACTCTAATCTTTTCTGAATTGCATAAATAAAAACTGAAAATTGCATAAAAAGAAAAACAAAAAATACACTAAAAAGAATGAAAAGTGGACTAAATTCTATCTCTGCTTGGTCGTTCCCCTTTTGCCTTTGAAATTGTAGGTATTTATAGGAGAAATGCAGAGGGTAGAGGAGTATGAAGATAAGGAAGCTGGCTATTTCTGAATTTGAATCTTTTCCTTATCTCCAAACTTGATTTGATGTGGATATTCAGCTCTGATCTGCAGCTTATTGGCGTATTGATTGCTAAATATAACTTATCAAATTATAGAGTTAGAAATAATGATTAACTCAAGAGTTGTATCCCTTTAAGTTCTCTTTTTGGACTATCTTGAATCATCAGATTCGCGTTCTTGTAGCGAAAGTTATGATCAAATACTAAAATGTATCTAGTCAGAATCTGAGTCAGAATTGCTTCATCTCATCCGTTGATCTTCTCTCTATCCATTTATCCCTTTGGATTTGGACTCTATATTTGACGTTATCCTCAGTTGATCTTTAGCTTTAACCACCTGATTCACCAAAAACTGAATTTAACAATTGATTTGGGATCATCCTCCTCTAACCAAATAATCTAGTTAAATCTGAATTTAACTGATATTTATTTGATTTTATCCTCTTTCTCCTCATGATTATCTTCTGCAAAATAGACATTTAAGACAAGAAATTTAGCAGATTTATTATATGATAAATGTGGAATGTAATAAAGAATAATGCAATAAATGCGTGCAATCAATAAAATAATAGTGTATGTATCTAGGACAATAGAGTATCGTGTATCAGTGATACATGAACATGAAATATTAATATTCAGTGTAACAGCATCTGTGTAACAGTGGTAGACAGACATAATATAACAATGGCCAGTGTGATAGAGGTTACAAGAACACATATCAGTAGGTATATAAACATGATGTTTCATTATTATTACTATGATCAATATCACAAGTGAATTATATATATAAGTTTCTATTTTCAAACTCTTTACAACTATTTTAATAATTACTAATTTAGTATTTTAGAATATCTTTATCATAATCCAATAATCGCTTAATCTGTATTTTTTATTAAATCAAGAAACAAAATAAATTAGTATTTTATTAATTATATTCAAATAACTAGCATGCATATTTCAATTATAGAGATTTATCGATAATTACATTTTATTACATAATATTTATAATGATTTATCGTTAGTCACGATTTATTAAATAAAGCAATTCATTAATTCCATTTATCATGATTAAATATAACTTATAAAAGAAAAACATAAGCATAGGTAGTACTGGGACGTAGCTAGTCTTCCTACGATCACAACGATTCGAGAATCGTCCAGATCGGACACCAGATGCTTCAAGTATCGCCTGAACACTAAAATCATAACAAAAGGGTAATGATGCAATTAAGGTGATGCAATAATAAGGTCTAAATTGAAATAATTGAAGTTATAAAGGGTTTAGATGTAATTTTGCCTTTATAAAGTTTAGAAATTGTTTTGGGTTCCTAACGGGTGGGGTTTAGATCCAATAGCCTGACCCAAATGGACTTAAGTGAATATGGTGTTGAGTTTGGGTTTAATGGGCTGGTTTTGGTTTAATGGGTTTGGTATCCAAATGGGGAGATAGAGAGAGAACGAGAGAGAGAACGAGAGGGGGGAAGCGGGGAGAGAGTGTGTGTGGCCAGCGGCAGTTGCCGCTGGTTTGCGGCGGTACCGCTGTGGCCCCAGCCAGGCAGAGGTCTGGCCGGCCTGCCATGAGAGAAAGAAGAGTAAGGTGAGAGAGAATAAGAAGAAGATGATGAGAAAGAGGAGGAGAAGATGAAGAAGAAGAAGAAGAGAATGAGAGGTGGTGGCACGGCGGAGGCCCAGAAGATGGCCGGCGGTCACCATGGCTGCCGGCAGTGATGGGTAAAGAAAAAAGGGGTGGAAGAGAGAGATAGAGTGAGAAAAAGGTTGATAAAGAGAGAGTGTGAAGTGCGAGAGAGAGTAGAGAGAGTGAAATAGAAGAGAAGGAGGTGGCTTGTGGCCCGGGCCTGAGCATTGCCAGCGATGTCTAGCCACCGGCGGCAGACACAGGGAGAGGGAGAGAGTGAGTAACAAAAGAAAGAAGGGGGTAAAGTGAAAGAGAGGGATGGAGAGAGAAAGTAAGAAATGTGAGATAGAGAGAGGGAGAGTGAGAAAATGAGAGAGAGAGAGAGAGAGAAATTAATTGAAAGAAGAGAAGAATATGGCAGTGGGAGAGTCAGTTGGGGTCGTTGGCTTGCAGGGATGGGAAAGGAAGAAGATTAGAGGGAAGAAAAAAAGAAAATAAAGAAAAGTGATTATTTAATAATATTTGTAAAACTTGACTATTTCCGAACAATTCTCAAAAATTTGTAAAATAGCAAATATTACACTGAGAAGTAATATAAAATCAGATTCAGAACTTCAATCTAATTTGCAAATTAAAAATCTTGGAATGTATCACCAATACTGGTCAATACCGGTTCAGCTGGATTTTGACTAATTTAGAAAAATCTCCAAAAATATCCTAAAATAGAAAATTGATTTTGAAGAATAATTTGAAAATAGATTCTTGAAATTCAACTCCATTTATGAATTAAAAATTATAAAGTCAATTACCGATATCTGTTGACATCGAATTCGAAGATTTTCCAAATAATCTAGAAAAATTTCTAGAAAAATTTTGAAATCTAAAATATTAGAAAATTACTATTCAAACTAAAACTAGCTTAATCTAACTATCAAGAAAGTTAAATCAATTTTACGTCGTATCGAGTACTGATACTGTGATACGTACATTAAGGATCGGGGGTTACATCCTTCTCCACCTCCTTCAATCATCCACTAATTCCTCCACCACCATGACAATCACCATCTGTGGCCACCCATCTCCACCCAATCCCCTCCAATCTCCACCAAAACCCCCAATTTTCTCCTAACTCCTCATCTCCTCTCCAATTTCACAATCACCATTTTATTCCTCAACCAAATTACCTCCAACCACACCACCAACATCTTCCCTCTCCGCCTTGTGGCATACCACCTTCCCCTGAGGCCAACACCGCCTTTCCCCTCCTAACTATGCAGCTAGTGCAGCAGGGCCCAGTCCAGCTCATAGCCCTAGGTCGTGAGCCCCCTCTCTCTTCTCACACTTTGATTCTCTCCCCTCTTCTTTTTTCTCTTTCTCTCTTGATTTGATTTCTCTCTCCTCTCTATAGTAATAAATTTTATATACTTGAACGTGCTCGTTAATCTTGGAGTTTCTGGGATTTCACGGCGTATTCTGCGATTTAGGGAGTTTCACTTTATGAGGTACCCCACTCGACAGGTGTTTTAGTGTATTTTCTGAGATTTTGTATTGTATTTACGGAACTGTGTATTGTATCAGCCTGATGTATTATATTTTGTGCTGATGTATTTGTATCAATGTGATGAATACTTGTAATAGTGTAGTTTAAACCTGTGATATATACTACCTTTTATATTACTCTATTATTGTG